>BROG01002047.1:0-17773 GCA_030159075.1 Atrina japonica | reverse complement strand
CACGTGGGACATGAATTAGTCCCAGTTTCCTTGATGTAAAGTCCAAAATTATCATCAAAGATTTCCGGCAGTTCATCACAGCGTTTTTGTTCAAGGAAAGCTATGACATGGGTTTTTCAAATATATGGGGCAACTTAGTACTCAATGCCGTCGTCGGCGTTCATATCAGCTATAAATGAAGTTCCTCTTATGACGTCACTCGGAGGAAATCTATGAAAGTACTACTGAAGCTCTGCACATCTGAATACGTTCAGACGGTTATCAATTAATCGTTAGACAAAGTACAGACTTTCTGTCAACAATTATTACTAATGAAAAGTATAATGAAGAAGGAACTATCGACATTCAAAACCCCAAGTCCATTAGAATACGAAAACTTAGATATGACAACAGTCTCAATGCAAAGAATCGCAAATCCAAAACGGGGTAGGACCAGGTGTCCCCTACCAGCACGCCAAATCCCCGGCAAATGTCTCATGGAAACATCTCGAGTGCGGCGAAAAGGTGAAGTTCGGTGAAAAGTCCACGCTTGGTGAAAATGTAGAATAACAAGTGTTTCAACATGAAGAACTATTGCGAATACCAGTTGTCCTAACGGAGTCAACGTCACACCCGTCGCAAATGCTTCTTCGAAACCTATCGGGTTCGGATAAAAAGGTCAAGTTCGATGAAAAGGTTAAGCTCGGGGAAAAGGTCATCAGTTAAAGCATGTAAAAGGTCTATAAAGGTTAGTATTTACGTTTGTCACTGAATCTGTCATATTCTTGATTAACCCGAATATTATTATTGACTGTCCGTCATAAAACGTATAATTGTTTTATTTTTTTGTGATATCATATTCTAATAATCAGCGAGAATATAGAATGAGACAATATACAAATCAGGTGGAAACTGGACACCCAAGGACATCCTAAAAGGGTTTCAGGTGCAGCAGAGGAGTGGGCATTCTCTATCGATCGTACAATCTTAAATGCTGATTCTTCAATGTCTTCCAACATCCGATTATTCAGATTATTGGGATTATTCGTCGAGTAGGCTCTATAGTATATAATGGGCGCATTTGTTGCAAATAAACTGGTTTAGGTTTCGGTTTATGGTTTTAAACTAGTCTGCAAACCGAATACGAAACTGAAACTGGTTTTCTATGGCTAAACAAATGAATGGTTTAAACTACCAAAATGGGGTAAGCATACAGAAAAAAGTAAAGAGTCGCTCTTTTGTATGAGATGTAAAAGAAAAAGGGAAAGAATACTTACTATAGAAAAAAAGAGTATTAATCTTATTGCAATATTGATCAACTCTGATTATGATGACTCCACATTTTGAATAATCAGCCGTTAATATGGCAAACAACCGAAAATCACTCTATAGCAAGTTTTCTGTTAAATAAAACCGTGAAATCATCAAGAAACAATCGATAGATGATAAAATTGGAGTTTGAATTAATCACCGTTTTAATATTGTAAAACGTCTCTCTATCAGTATGGGTACAGTTTTACTACCCGAGTACACAAAATACCTAAAAGACACATAAAAGGTATTTTGGTATTAGTACTGGACCATTTTATCGCCACCATGTTGTTGTAGCAACAAACTTTCATAAACCTACTAAACCACCCCCATGAGGCAGTTTGAATGGTTTGATAAACTAGTTTGGGTTTAAGACAAAACAAATGGAAAATCAGTTTTAGTTTTCAAACGGTTTAACACCGGTTTATGTAACAACTGAACTAAACTGGTTAAAAACTAAAACCAGTTTCTGTACAACAAATTCGCCCAATATTCCTACCAAAGTTCTTACGATCACTCTCTTTAATATTGATTAGAATACAATACATTCATATAACACTTAAATAAACCATTCAACTTATAAAACTTCGAGACTGCTATTTTTTTTATTATGTGTGATGTTCGTATTTTTTTCTGGAAATAAGGTGACCTTTCTCAGGATCATAGCACTAGTCAAAAAACGGGTATATTTGCTTTCTTTTCGGCAGAAATATCAATAAACGGCCAAATCTTCCATGGCTTCCTGGAAAGAAAGAAATTAAATCATACAATTCTAATACGTATCCATTTATCTTAATTAACAATAAAATATTATCTCGAATGATTCTTTCCCTTTGGTGGTACACTGGTGTTCTTTTTTAGAATTTGTTTCACGGTAATATTTTCAACAAAAGAAAAACTTGATCCTTGAATAGTAAGCCCAAATTAATTTTAATAGGTATCTTTATTGGTCAATACCAGGGAAACAACAACGTTCAAATAACTGTGTTTAAAGAGGCATTGCTGAAGATACATATGAGGTATACATTTGTTTGATTGGTACTCTGATAGGAGCAATTTGTGCCTCACATGCGCTATGAAGACTCTTTAATTAATTTACCCACTCGTATATCTTTTTGATCAGCACCAAGTCCCCCAAACTTAATAAATTAAAATATTTACATACATGTAGTATATATATATATATATATATATATATATATATATATATATATATATATATATATATATATATATATAATATATATATATATATAAAATATGAAATGAAGCTTCAAGCAAATCGTTGAATCATACAGCTGTTAACATCAGCATTGATGTACTTGACGACACATTTATACAACTTATAACAGACAGCCATTTTTACTCCAAAAAGCTTCACTTAAATGATTATATCTTCGTAAAGCAAGATCGATAAGAATGAGTACTGAAATTTCAGTTTGCACTGTTCTTCGATACAAATTATCTACAGATGGAACACATTAGCCAAAATGAACATTAAAATGTTAACTTGACTCACGGTAACGTTTCCCAAAAGTGAGCTCGTATTCGACTACGATCGTTAAACATTTCCCTGACATGGATGATATACCAGTGATCGACTATAAAATACAAATCTGTAGCTTGATCCCGGTTTCTCCGAATAACTATTTACACAGTCATAAAATGTATCTCGATACATATGTATATTTGTCGGTTTTAAAATATAACATAATCGTTCAGACAAGTACTAAGGAATCTGTGAAGTGACTGCAATACACGGAATTATTTATGTAATTTCTGAAGTACATGTATGCGAATATGATATTAAGCATTGTCTGTAAAACAGCGCAAATAATAAATAATAAAAACATATGATACTTTTAACCAAATTATTACAACAATTTATATTGTCGTCTTAACAACTCAAGTATGTGTGATTTGTGAGGTACATCACGCTCTGTCAAATATAGCGTTATATCTAAAAGGGAGGAGGGGTTTTGCAAGTTTTTTTCTAGCATATGTGGAACGGTTAAACACAGATTTACGTTGTTTCAATGTACGCTATCTTAAATATTCTTTTTTTATTTTAAAGACGCATTTATACTACGGCCATGTAGTGAGTACAGCTTTTTTTAGAATATTTTTAAAATATCAACAAACAGTTGATTTTTCACTTTTTCAGAATGCGCATGCATTCATACCTGTAAATTTCGGTCGGGCAGCATACTTTATCGGTTGTGTCACATGTGTAACCATCTCCACATTGTTGGGATATAAATTTTGGTTTCAAATCACACTGCAATGCGTGTCCTTCACTATTCTGTTCTGGGTTTTCAGATCCACATGGGCTGCTGTCTACAAATACATGATCAATCACAGATAGCAGCAAATGAACAGAGGGTTTTAGATAATCATGCAGTTGACGTCTACATTAAAATTATCTTTAAAATCAACTTTCAAAATCTATTAATAACATTGGATTAAACAAATACATATTGACATTTCTTTCATTTTAGGTCTATTTTTCACGTTATTATACTACACACGGTTTTATTCTATGTAGTAGCAGAAAATTTAAATATTTAGTGATTGATTATCATGATATTTATTCTGTCCAACACCACTCTAATTCTATATATAAATACACTGAAGTTGATATGAAAAACATGCTGGAATTTCTCATAGACAATATATTTGTGATGTTCGGAGACGGTGTACTTCAACAAACTGTCGGAATTTCTATGGGAACCAATTGTGCTCCTTCATTGGCCGACCTGTTCCTTTATTCATACGAAGCAGACTTCATTCAGAAACTGCTGAATCAAAAAAAGAAAAAGCTAGCGTTGTTCTTTAGTTTCACATTTAGATATATCGATGAGTTTAGTCAATTAATAATGACAATTTTCATACATATGCCAATGCGATATATCCCAGCGAACTAGAAATTAAAAATACAACAAAATCAAGTGCACACGCTTCATACCTAGATATTATACTTACTAAACCTTTGAAATTATTCTTAAGGCATGTGAAGAGTACGCCATACGCTGGGCTAAGAAAGAAGATGTAGAACCTGATACTCTTTCGGGGTGGATTAAGCTGATCAGTAATGTTCTTAAACGAAGAATTCGACGACTTAAACGTTGTATCAACACAAAACACAATTCAATTTTTCGTGACCCTGATGTTGTCAGAGAACTTTCCCGTCTACACAAAAATTTCCTGCTGACAAAGCATCTAACAACTTCACATTTGTCTGCAGGCGATACTACTTCAGCATCCTACAAGAGGAACTTGGACTAAACACACTTCCTGGAAATCATACATACTCTCTAACCGGTTTCTCTACCTCTGAAATATTAGATAATCAGAAATCCGTTCTCGCTGCGTTTGGAATACCCACAAGAGACACGGAGCTTGAATTGCCATATATTTATTGGATTCCGAAGGTGAACAAAAATCCCTAAACACCGCTTCATCGAGGGGTCATCTAAGTATTCCACTAAGCCTTTATCTATTTTGCTTACCAAACTTCTAACACATATTTAAAAAGGTCTTCAGAATTACTGTAAAACGGCCTACTCAAGAAGCGGAGTCAATCAGATGTGGATCCTAAAGAATTCAAAGAAATCTCCAAATTTCAATCTTATTACAAGCATCAAGTCTTTTGATTTTTCGACCTTTTACACAACAATCCCTCATCAAAAATTCAAAATCAGATTACCATCTATTATACAAAACTCTTTTTGAAAACCTTATTTAGTCAAGGAACACTCTGATTCCAATTACAAGTACACTGAAGACGATATTATCAAGATGCTGGGGTTTCTAGTAGACACCATCTTCGTTGCTTTTTGCGGGAAAAGTTTTCCAACAGATTGTCAGCATTCCAGTGGGTACCAAATGTGCGCCTCTTTTGGCTGAAATATTTTTTATTTATATGAAGCGGAATTTTTACAGTCTCTGCTCTTCAAAGGAAACAAACGGTTAGCATATCGGTTCAATTTTACTTGCAGGTATATCGACGATATTCTGTCAATAAATAATTGCGAATTTTAGAATTACCTCGGCCAGATGTATACTGTTGAGCTAGAGATCAATGAGACAACAGAGGGCAACACATCTGATTTTTACATAGATTTACTCATGTCGATTGGAAAAGACGGTCAACTTCACACATCCCTCTATGACAAAGGAGACGATTTCAATTTCCATATCAGAAACTTCCCGTTTCTAAGTAGTGATATTCCATCTTCTTCTGCCTATGGCGTTTTCATTTCACAACTTGTACGTTGTGCCAGGGATGCTCTTCTTATGAATCTTTTATTTTGAGAGCTATTTTACAAATGATCCGATATGCCAGGGTGTGTTGAACGTATGAACATTTGATATACAGATGTAAACTACTCACTGACAATTTATTGACACAGTGATATCGAAAACCGAATTTGATGTCAACATTCCGCAAATTTTACGGTCGGTATAATAGTCTTGTTTTGGATTACACTGTTTCACTGGGTGAAATGCTGAGTTGCCTTTTCGTTGTCGGTTGTTGAGACATCTGTACCAATTTTGACGAGGATTCGTTCCTCGTGTATTTAATTTTGACTTGACTGTGGACTCACAGTGGGTGTGACCGGTCGACAGGGGATGCTTACTCCTCCATTGCACCTGATCCCACCTCTTGGTTTCCAGAGATCAGTGTTTGTCCATTTTTGTATCTGTGTCCTGGACATCCTTAGGCTTTATACTTTGGTATCTGAGATGTTTTATATTTCAGATGCAAGAGTACGTAATTACCGTACAATCTCTCATTCTTACATTTCCCTGTACGGTGGCCTTGGTCAGAAGAAAATGTGGTGGTTTACACCACCCAAGTAATTTCTGTATAAAGATTTCATGTTGAAATTGAGATTATATTCGAAACACATTCGAATTCTCGAGTACGGCACAAAGTAAAGTTAATGTTCCAATATCGCTCTTGAGGCTTCTGTACATGAAAATGCGGTCCTAGAGATATTGGTGAAAGGTATTACCTAGTGTAAGTGTCTAAGGGCAATGGAACAGGAGATACATGTAGTAGAAAAAGAACATTGCGCATATACCATGGACCTTGGATCACAAAGGATGTAATGTATGTAAAGAAAATAAATATTAGGCACAAATACAGAAATAACAAGGCCATGCAAAGGGAGCCAGGTGGTTAGTGTCGTAGGTCGAGAATTCGAACGGCATGGTGAGATTGTAGCTACTGAAATTGTTAAATCTCAATTTAAAATTGTTCATACGTCTTGACATATCAATCGTCAAGTACGCGTGTATTGTTGTCCGAATCGAAGATTAGGCCCGGGGGAGGAATTGACTTACGTATGTCAATTAGATAATGAAACAAGATTTAGTGTACAACGTAGGTAATGAAATCACCTGGATAATTAAAAGGTTTTTACTGTCTTATTGCAATTAATGGGTCGCCACCTTTTAAGTGATAAATAAAATCAGGAAATGATATTTTCAAAACCCTCGTCATTAACTAAAGAGGAAATTTGCAACGCACTAGTGTCTTCCAAATTTGTGAGTTACTGTATTATTATTGTGTCATCTAAGGTAAGATTATTTTAGACGATTCTTCTTCAGTTTATGACATGTCTTATCAATCTTAGAATATCTTAAATCATTGTATCCGCTGTTCCAAAAGTCTTTGATACTATATTAAAGATAATCGAATACAGAATAACAATGTTGTAAGTTTCGCAAATTCCAATACAAGCAGCATATGTAAGGTCATTCCAAGTTTTTTTTTAAAAAAAAGAGAAAACGTTTCTCTGTCAGGAAAAAGTCAAATCGACAAAATAAAAAGAAAAAAGAAAAAAACAGAAAACAAAAACAGAACAAAACAAAACAAAACCGAACAACAGATACAAAAACAAAAACCAGCATATTTAGGAGAGTATAATGCAATTAAATGCACTTATAACTAATTTTCTGATGCGGTAACAAAGCAAACAAAAAATTTATCTTATAAAAACCATATATTTGGTACCTACTTATAAATAACCTATGAAATTATAATTTTCAAATTAAAGAAAATTCCATATTTATCCCTTGAAGTTTATTTTCTGGTTTTTTTTTTTATCTCATACCAATCTGTCATCGGACGCTATACAAAGAGCATTCTTGGAATGACCTGACTTAAATAATAAATAATTAACCATTTATATGTTTACAATTATAGGTCTACCGTGGTAAAGTGGCACATCCTGGTTTAGTCAGAAACAATAACAGTGCGGTCTACTTTCAAAAAAAAAAAAAAAAAAGATTGTACAGGTAACATATATTGCCTTGCACGGACTCCATGCATTGATGAATCTCTAATACTTCTGTGACGAACAGGAACCTTTGTTATAATTTGATCTAGACTCCTTGTGTTTGTAAGCACGTGCTAATTTACCTTGGTAGATCTGCAGAAATCCATTACAAAGGATCAAGGTCCCGTTTTACGGAAGGTCGTAAGTTCTATATCTTAAGACTTAGTCCTTACTCTCATGGACCTGACCAATCAGCGATGCGTTGCCATGGTAGTTAGGACTAAAACTAAGGATTTAGGACTTACGACCTTTCGTAAAACGAGCCCCAGTACGTAAATAAATCACATTTGGCAGATGGTTTAACGGAATTTTCGAGTTATGTTTGGATTACGTATGATCTTCAAATGCAACTGTCAAAATCTGTTTATCTGTATTTATATTTTAAAGTCACATTGCGGGGAAAACGTTCAGATATAAAGTTGTTGTGTATGCACTTAATGTTTATTCGGCTATAATTTCGGTAGATTTTTAAAGGTATATACTAATTGATTAGTTACTATCAGCTAATCACGTGAAACACTAAGAGTGCAGATCTAAAAATATCATCTTAAAATAGTATGGAAATAAGGAGATATCGAAAACGAGGAATGGGAACAAAAACAAACAGATAAATAAATCATGTCCACAATTTAAGTCATTTTTGGTTGGTAAAATCACTCAGCTTCTTCGTACTCGTGCGAAGACAGGTCATGTGGTGACACATTTTCACCACAACATATCGATCCATGTAATTAAATTTTTCTCGTCAGTTGGTCAGTTGCTTATCCGATCTATTATTTTCATTAATCCGTCGGCATTTCATTATATATCCCTGATATTTTTTACGGTAAAGTTGTAAAACATTTCATATACCATATTAGGTAAACGCCTATTACTCTATATATTGTCAGCTAATTTGAAGCGTAATATGGATTCCTTATATGGAATGTCACATATTTCAGCAAAGTAAATTTAGAGATTTCCCATGAAATTCCATTAACAACTCCGTTTTTATATTTCATCTTCTTCTATTAGGGGTTTTTGTCTTAAGAAACTTATGTCAACTTCTACAGTAACTCCCCCGGAATGCGATTTTAAGCCTCGGAATGAAGCTTCAAACAAATAAAACTGTGGACCTACATTTCACACCTTCGTGATGTAGACGTGTTGATATCTCATGATTTATTTGAAATGCTCTTGTACGTAAACGCTTTATATATACATATATGCGAACATACTCTGGTATCAGAAAATTTCGTGGGTTTATTTTTCTTTGACTTAGATATGAAAAAAAATGCCGATATTTTATTTCCTTCCTAAACATCTAAGCAGATATCTTTTAAACCATCTGAATGCAGTACATTGTATATTTTATATATGAGACTGTGAAAAATAATACTTACTTCTACAGCAGACACCAGATTTGAAGGGCTTGTCTGAAGCAGAGCATTTACTATCTGTGTCTGTGAAACAGTCAGAATCCATCGAACAGAATGTTAGAGTGTCGTGTATGCCAAACTTGACTCCATACTCACATGGGAATTGAATACCTTTAAAATATGATAACCATCAATGACCATCAATGAAATGATGATGATGATGATGATGATGATGATGATGATGATTATGATGATGATGCATGCACATATCACTTTTGTCCGCTTCACTACACTTGGCGAGGGGAAGTAAATCTTTTGGTAATCGCACAGAGGATTCTTCACACTCAGATTTACTGGAAATGTGTTTTACTCCCCGTAGTTATGGTAAAAAATATGAATGATTTCACTTGCCTGTATAATGTTAATGCCGTATGTTGCATTACCTTAACTCTAAACTCGCCCAGGTCAAGAAAGAATTCAGCATACCCAAACCTATTACGGTATAATAATTAAAATATAACACAGTGCTCTGAGCCAGAGAAAAGGTGGACGAAAATATTCAGATATAGGCTAGTTGCACTATCACCCTGTATTTTATTCTTACTATAATGAACAAATTATATAAAAATTGTTACAAAAAGTCGGCGGCATTACAATGTAACTTCAAGGTTTCAATATGAATGATTTAACACATACAGATTTCCAACAGAACCTCTTGATAACATTTTGTCAAGGTTACTGAATTGAATGCTATTGTAATATTTGAAGTTTACAACACAATTGTTTGTTTTGGGATAAGGATATACTTTAAGACCATTAACACATTTGTGCCTTTGTCATATGACCATAAATAAAAGTATGGACCCATTTAATTGATACATGTTTTAAATATGTGTTTTAATTCGAATTTGAAACAATGTTTTACGCCACTCTCAGCAAATTTTCAGTTATATAGTGGCGGCCAGTTTTTATTGGTGGAGTAGAGAATCAGGTTACAACGTACCTAGAAAGAGACCACCAGCCTTCTGCAAGTAAACTGGCAAACTTTCTCATAATAATAAGCTTAAGTTCCAGAGGGCTCGAACATGCGCTGACTGGAAGTGAGTGACTTCATGGTTCAAAGAGCAATGTTCTAACCACTCGACCACGGAGGCCCGCCTCATAATTCGAAGATCAGAAAATCCTATAATTCAGAAATTGTACGAATATTTTATCACATTTATTGTACGGCCACAGACAGTGACTCCCTTTCGTCAATCGTGCTTTTCATCGAACTTTACATCCTAACCAAAAATGACTTTTTCACGGGATTTGACTCTTTTATCGTACTAGAAAGGTTTCCATGGAACATTTGCGACGGGTGTGGCTTGACAGCAGATAAAATGCTGCCTTATTCCGGACACCTGGTCCTATCTCGTTTGGGATTCGCAATTGTTCTTCATGTTGAGACAATATAATACCACTTTCTCTTTAGAAAATACACACAACTTTTAAATCGGATCTCAACTGATGAAGTCTAATTGACAGAAACAATATCGTCTTGAGCATTACAACTTTGGTGTATGTTTAAAATATCTATAACCACTAGGTCGTTGCCACTGCTGGTGGCAGTATGTATATATATATATATATATATATATATATATATATATATATATATATATATATATATATATATATATATATATATATATATATATATATATATATATATAAAAGAGTATCCAGTAAGTTTAAAACGTTTTCTTGTGCAGCAGTTATTTACCAAACTAGTATTTTTTTAATAGAAGACCGAAATCGATGTTTCCTCTTCAAGAATGACAATAACAAACATAGGACCGCCGGTCTTCAATCCCAAACTAACCGGGCAAAAATCCCCGAATCAGCTTAAGTTCCTTTAGGATTCGAACCAGGATCGAATACATGTGATAAAGAAACCATAAAACATAACCTTCTACCACCCGGCAACGTAGACCCCGACGTAATTCGACATTGTTTTATAAAGACTCACAAACGGTCATTGCCGGCATAGTCCTGTTTTACCCTTGTGCGTCTTATTTGGGGATATCACATTTTGAAACATTGATTGCATGATATTGTTTTAAAATCGACATAAATAGCTTGAAAAATAATAAGAACTTATTAATATTCAATCTCCACAGTTTTATTAATTTATATTAAAGTCTCTAACTAAAGTATTTTTTATTATAGTGTGTAATCTAATACATCGTAATCAGAGTGCAGTTATTACAGTGGAATGAATATTTTAAACACACTACCAAAGTTATAATGCTCTAGACGATATTGTTTCTGTCAATTAGACTTCACCAGTTGAGCTCCAATTTTAAAGTTATTTTCTAAAGAGAAAGTGGTATTAAACAAGGCCAAATGATATCTCTAAAAGTATAGCCGAAATCCGTCTAAGAGAAACCACTGTAAAAAATGACTATCTTAGCTTTAGAAATATTTGAATTTAAATGATGTTAACAGTGCCAAATATTACTTTAGTATAAGACGAACAGCTGGTACCGAAATACCAGGAACTAGGTTTATGTGTACCCTCGGGGATTCAAACGGTCCACCAGCAGTGGCAACGACCTAGTGGTTATAAATATTTTAAACATACTACCAAAGTTATAATGCTCAAGACGATATTGTTTCTGTCAATTAGACTTCATCAGTTGAGCTCCAATTTTAAAGTTATTTTCTAAAGGGAAAGTGGTATCATACAAGGCCAAATAATATCTCTAAAAGTATAGCCGAAATCCGTCTAAGAGAAACCACTGTAAAAATGACTATCTTAGCTTTAGAAAATATTTGAGAGGTAATTAAAATGAAAAATAGAATTCAATAAAATTATTGTGAGAATACTTATCAAAGTCTAGTATCATTACGTAGTGGTGCTGGTGGTCCTTGAGCCAAAGCACCTGTCATTAGTACAGCAAACACAATGAAGCTTGGGGTATCCATATCGACGTTGTCGTTGTTTTCCCTCTGTTATCTTTTTACTTTTATAGGCATAAGCTAATTAAGTACGTGACTGTTAATTTGCAATATCTTGATGTAATATCAATGTGTGCATTGCGCGAATAATTTGCATACAGATACAGAGCGCTGTGTACATTAATGAATGATACAAATCTTGCCATAACCCATCATTATGTTAATAGTTATATGATTAATTGTTATGCTAATTGAAGTAAAGATTGGGATATCTTTTCTGAGGTCATATCCGAACTTCAAAAGTGTTTTTTCACCGAATTTCATAAAAATATA
Source organism: Atrina japonica (assembly GCA_030159075.1). Lineage (NCBI taxonomy): Eukaryota > Metazoa > Mollusca > Bivalvia > Pterioida > Pinnidae > Atrina > Atrina japonica. The sequence continues at coordinate 5,502 of BROG01002047.1, read as the reverse complement.
TATTTTGTTTATTTCTACCATAAATCTTTTCAACAAATAAAAACAATATCAGTCAATACATTGTTATAAAATGTGATATCCCCCCAAAAACACATGGGAATAAAACAGAGTACACCGTCAAGTACTGTTTGCGAGTTTTTCTTTTTATAAATTTCATATAAAACCATGCCGAATAACGAGCGGGGCTTACGTGGCGGAATGGTAAGACCGTCATGTTTTAAACAATGAATTCTCTCACCTGTAGTCAGCGTGGGTTCGAATCCTACTGAAACCTAAGCTGATTAGGTGATTTTGCCAGGCTACTTTGGGAAGGCCGTTGCTCTCTGTCTGGGCACATGCTAACCCGGTTCTCTCCTCCACCACTGTTAAAACAATATATATTACCTCCCGGTTTTCTTTCGATGTTTTTGAGTAAAAACATACTACTTTTTAATGTGTGGTATGATTTGGAAGAATTCCTGAACACAAATACTATTGTGTGATTGGTTATAAAAGCGCCTAATTTGAAATGAATCCTTGTAATGAGGGTACACAATGGTACCTTGATTTAACCTAGCAAACTTGACTCTAGGATTTTACTATCATGCTAGTAAACGTTCTTATATTATCTTTTGATATACATGTATAAGATTTATTGACTTTTCATATGTGAAATTCTTACGATCAGCACTTTCAGAATGTTCCACAATTCGGTACCTCTTTAAATATATAATATCATTTGACATTAATCTTGACTATTACTTTTATATTCTGAGTAATAGAGATTTGATGTCATTATGGACAATGCTACGACATGGTACTATAATCTTGTGACTTAGATAATGACATTTGGCCTATTTCTAAGAAATGAATTGTGGATTGAAGGTTCATGACTACACAGGGGTAGATAATTGTTGATGCACAATGATTCTACAATTTGTCAAATTCACTGAAAATGTGTACATAGAGATACTTTGATTTTAAAAAAGGCAAAAGGTTGTACTACTTTGTTTTACGAATCCAGCAGTATATGTAACAGAGGAATCGGTTACCATGGTAACAAAATAAAAGCTTGCCATTGGTCAATTTTTAAATTAGATTCAAATATATTATTTAGGGGCACTTCAGTAAAACAAATTCAAAATAAGAGGTTCACTAGTTAACCATTCATTAAATATGACAAAATATGGTTACAGAGTGTGCAGTTCTCTAAATCATTATCATTGAAATGGTTTTGTGGTTGCATGAATCGTTGCTCCGCTTTGTCGGTATTATAGAGTTATAAATTTTCTCTATAGCCAGACTTCCCCACCGATCCTACTCCAGAGTAGACATTCCGCCTTTGGGGAGAGAGTTAATTCCCCCAACTGTAATTTTGAGTAAAACACCCCCATCTTAGAGGGGGATTCTAACTCTAGAATTAGCCCTCCCACTTAACTGAAATCACAAGCCACATTCTTCTCTGATAACAAGGCCCCCATTTTCAAACAGTTTCGAACTTAATGCATACAACACATATAAATCTTTAGAGGTACTGGGGAGCAATGTCTTTAACTCTTATATTTCCAACAATCACCAGCCAGATACTTGTTTTAATAGACCCTTCATGTTGTACAATATATACAATATATACAATATATACAATATATACAATATATACAATATATACAATATATACAATATATACAATACAAGCATAAAACCATACATTGTGGATACATCGACCGAAGGAGTAGCCGTTATACATCAATATGGAAATTGCACGCCTGAGAGAACGATCACTAACAAAGTCAAAAACCAAACATGATAGAAACAACAAAAACATCAAGCTGTCTATCCATTAATTATATCATTCTCCAGCTGCCGCGAGGTTAAATTGTTATATTCCTCAGATTATTACTTTAATTAAACTTTTACATAATTAATGATATAATGCAGATCACTGTCATCATGAGTGTAACAAATTACATTTGAATGACGTTTAATTTGTTCATACAGATGTCAATTTTCTTTTTAAAATCAAAACATGTCCAAATTGTCCCACATTTGAAAGTCTTGATTGTCCTACAAAGTTTGTCTTTCGTTGTCCGGACTATCACACCATATTTTAACCTTCTTACTTGTATAGACCAAATGTGGTACAACCAGAGAGAGAGAGAGAGAGAGAGAGAGAGAGAGAGAGAGAGAGAGAGAGAGAGAGAGAGAGAGAGAGAGAGAGAGAGAGAGAGAGAGAGGACTGAGAGAGAGAGAGAGAGAGAGAGAGAGAGAGAGAGAGAGAGAGAGAGGTAAACCTCTTACGCAAGTTATATCAATATATTCTTGTTGTCGCTTTTTCGAATATGATTGTAGATGGAGATTGTCACGATATACACTTATCGTATATGTTTTACATATGAATTTAAATGACAAATACGGCACAAATATGACGAAGCTTTAGATATAGACGTGAAGATTGAATCTCTCACGACTCTGATTTCCAATTGCAAAGGATTAACAAAACAAGATTTATATTTGACGTCTAATTATAGTCTCTATTTCAAGCGTGTGAGATTTATGTTATTACTACAGTACGATTGCAATGTAACGTTATACCAATGTGATCAAAGCCTCTAGCTACATAGATATAAAATATGCACTTCTTTAAAGGTGACGTAACAATGTGTAAAATCCCCTTCTCTTAATGACGTATTTCAATTCGACAACTCATACTGTTCACACTTTAATACGAACACGCCTGTCTCGTTTCAACGATTATTCCAAGAATGTTTAGATAGTCGAAACAGGAATCTATTTTCCCGCAAATATACGATCAAACATAAAACTTACAGATTCACATTTAATTTAATTGTTCAAAGGCACAGTCGGTTAGAATAGCAACTTAAAATTTGAAAGACTATCTAATTTTCTTTGTTATTAAGGAGTTTCTCGTCAGTTAAGATCACGTGAACGACATAGCTTCTAATGTCCAACTTACACTAGCGAGATGCCAATACATTCAACTGGACCTCAAACCAATTTGCATATTAATCGTGCACAAGAATTGTAAACAATCCTGCCAATCACTTTTAAGGTCAATTTTATCACAATAGTATAATGCAAAACAATATTTGAAAAGTACCATTTGAATGTAAATTAAAAATATATTTAAACTCATCAAGTACGCCGGATTGACTTTTTGTAGTATATATTTCAACAAGTCTTCAATACCTATGTTTTTCAGCGAAATGATACTTTCTTTTTCAAATCAAAGAGCAAATATTTACCAATAAAGTGTGATTTGGAAATTTCAATCATGAAATGGAGTTGATGTATCTGGAATGCACTTATATGTATAATTTATCATCAATATATTGAGTTATTAACCCGATACTGCGACATGTGCATTGTTTTGTTCCCAAGAAATCCACGTGCGACAACATCAACGAGTTGATAAACTTCAGAAAGTCCAGGACACAATAAATAAACCTGGTGAATATTGCACAAACACGGATCCCTTGGAATCCGGAGGTGGAATCATGTGTCATGGAGGAGTAAGCGCCCCCTGGCGGTCGGTCACACCTGCCGTGATTAAAACAATCACGAGTCTATTGGATGATATTTAATACAGACATCTCGTGTTACGACAGACGTGACACGTAATTTTTTTCTTATCGATTCACGCCAGTGCATCGGTCAAAATTTGTGGCACTAAAAAGCTGGTGACATCTTCATATAAGTGAAAAATTCTCGGGGGGGGGATTTAATAAAAAACAAAACAAATACATTCCTATGACTGTTCTACTAATTTTAAGAAGTTGAAATATTGCAAACATCATTTTATTGGTATGCTATTTATTTATTGGTATCTATTTCTTTTTTACATGTGTTGGCTGTGGACAAAGGCCACTCAGTTTGAAAAAGGTAATCAATTTCTACTTTATGTATAATCATTTTTTCATTGCTTTATTTATAGTATTTTATCACTTGTATTGATGTTACAAATCGTGACATTTGCATATGCAAACTATAGGTGCACTGCACACATTGGTGTAACAGGATATATCCAATTGGCAATTATTTTCCTGATTAGCATATATTTATTAACTTAAATCACTAACGACGGAATACTAATACATTGTAAACATGGCGTCCCAAAGCTTCTGTGTGTTTGCTTTACTGTTGGCAGGTGCTCTCGCAAAACAAGGTAATATCTTACTTTTAAATGTGATATTTTGTAGTGTTTGTCTTTATAACAATATTTATATGGACTCAAAAATAGCATTCATCAGATGCCTGATTTATACGCTGAAAATAAGCTAATAGTGCTGTTTTCATATTCATATACTCCACATTATATGATCCCAAGAAAGAAAATGCTGATTTACTAAACCATTTAGTTATCAATATTTTAAGACGATAAATAAATATTACAAAAAACAAGAATTTACAGTAAATCTTGAATAAGTTTGATGATAATTAGAGGGGCATTAGCTGTGTTTTTTTCAATTTCCTTTTTACTACTTGGATTTAATACACAATAAACAGAAGAGAAACACACAAGTATAAAAATTCTTTAATTTCTGTATGATTTATGAAATTTGCTTGCAAAACAGTGATTGGCAAAATGCAATTGATTAACTCAACCTTACTTTTTGTATATGACTACCACACTGGACCTGACCTTGTTGTCACAAAATATATTGCAATTTAATATTTTGGAAGGGTATGTATACCTCTTATTTGTTATTGTACAACAAGTACAGGTAGAAAAATTTGAAAAAATCGAAATAACGTATTTGGTAGACACAGGTATTGTCTCTTTTATAGAAATGCACTGATATAAACGTTTGATTTTGTATACAATAATAGTATGATGTTACAGTGAAACCATAGTATTAGCGAGATCAGGTCTTTTTCTAGTTGTCACATTCCGTTCAGTTTTGGGGAATAGTTTGTACTCAGAATGCGTGACGTCAACATAAATGTGACCTAGGTAATTTGTTTCAGGTCATTTAATTAGGAGGGGGGAATTTAAAATTATTATTATTTCTTGTAAACTTGACAAGTGTCATGCCTTTACTTTAAGCTGCTTCTAAAATCTGACTCCTTTCACTGTACGTAATACATATTTCTGGTGACCTATTCGATAAACTCATTAATCGGAAGTCATGTAGGACAAATGTTTCGTTGAAGGTGCATAATATTATTACGAACAATGTCGGAACGGAACATTTCGGAAAAAATTCTTTTGGTCCCCTGCCATACTCTTTCAGAAAAGAAAATATCAATTTAAGTTAATATTTTTCTGACGAAATGTTAATCTATCAGACACGGTTACTTAAAGTAAATATGTAAATAGATCCATTAAATAATCAAATATATAAAAATCACAGCTACCTAAGTCTCAGGGTTCCGATGTCGTCCAGGAAACAATGTACACATTGGAAAATCTCTGGAATCATCACAAAGAAATAATTAATGGTTTAATACGGATATATTTATCCACTCTATGAAAGAATGCATAGAGGATATTTGACAATTGTT
>BROG01002046.1:0-17783 GCA_030159075.1 Atrina japonica | reverse complement strand
GGGTACAGTTGTGATTCACCCATCCAACTTGACATCCTCCATCACAAGTTCCATTGACGTGATTACAGATCTTCGTTCCGTTACAGTGCTGGCTACAGGTTTCTTTACAGTTTTGTCCAAACGTGCCGTTACTACATACTTTCAAAGATCAATATATTGAACTGCCATAGCATAACGATTATCGAGTTTATAGTTCGGATATATCACACATGTATAAAAATAAATTTTGTATCATTGAAATATACCGTATTTACTAAGAAATAAACACACAGTATCGCATGAGCTATTTTGTCTACAGATATCGAATTTAGGTGATGAAACAAATAAATATTACAAATATTGATATCATTGTTGTAACAGAGTAAAATATGAAGACAATTAATTATTTAAGGATAACCAATCACACTTTATTAATACGTGTAATACATGGTATTGACTTAAAAATAATTGTAATATTACCTGTGCGGTTTCATACTTACTTTCTTTGCAGATAATTCCTTTCCATCCCGGGGCACAGCCATTTGGACAAGTTCCATTGATACGGTTACATGCGTGATCATTGCAATTTCCGCATGTATGTAAACAATTTAAACCAAATGTACCGTTCTTACACGCTGAAATATATATGAGAGTGGCAGCGAAACCATCTTGTAATCAACGTACACAAATAAGACATTTATGTAACAAATTGTTCTCTATTAGATCACTATCATTTATTTTTGCAATTTATTCATTAATTCCAATTTATTTCTAGAAACTTAAAATATTCTTTTCGGGTACAGCCATATCATGCAATGTTCGCGATTTTACATTCACTTTGGCGTCATCGTGGAGTGCTTGTGGCAAGTAACGATAACTCAAGTGACTATATGAAATGAGCTTAAGCTTTTGTAATTTCAACATGCATGTAGGCAAAATATTTTCAGAAATCGGGTTGTCTTTTTTTGAAAGTTTTAGGTCTGAACCTACATTTATCTAAGGAATTCTAAACAAGTAAATCGGGTTTTCTTTTTTCGAAAGTTTTAGGTATGAACAGACATTAATCTTAGGAATTCTAATCACGTATACGGAACTTTACGAAACTTTACGGTTAATTGAACCCAAAAGATCATAAGAAGTCAAAGTTTGTAATATATATATATATATATATATGTTTTGAAAATATTATATATATATAAAAATTGTTCCTGAATCTACGGTCAGAAACATGTGTTTACATTATTACTTTTGCTGTGTTTTCTTTTACTGGGTATTAACATTCGCATCCAATACGTATTACACAATAATGCATTTGTAGGAATAAAAAGGGTACCGACATGCTGCATGTACGTTTAAAAACTGTCACAAAACAGTTTAGCCTACACCAGGACGAAATTTAGCGGTGGAAACTCCCCGGGATAATTTTATTTACAAGTCGTTTTTACAATTTAATGTATGTTTGATATTGGACAATTTACTTTTCAGAAACACTAAAACTATAATTATATAAAACACGCAATACAAAGTTGTTTCATTTGCTTTAAGGATCCTATATACAAATAAAATTAAATGCATTCAGGTAGCATTCTTATCTTAGAATTATTTGCTGAAAATAAACATAGAACATCTTTCGTAGAAATTGTAATAAGCAACCGATCAACAACGTACCGTCATGGCAATTCAATCTACTGTAACCGGGAGCACACCACCACAGTTGTCCTACAGTATTGACATGTGACACTACTTACCTTCATTACAGTAAAATCCTCTGTAACCTGGAGCACACCCGTCATCACATCCTCCGTGAGCTTTGTTACAGTGGACACCATACAGACAGTTACCACTACAGTTGTTACTACAGGATTCACCGTATGTACCGTTTTCACAACCTTAAGGTAATCAGACACATTACTTGAATATTTTTTTTCGTAAAGTGTACTTTGCCTCAACATTGGTTATTTTTCAGTAAACAAATGAAAAGTTAATGTTAATTCTTAATTATTAATCAGAATACGCATTTAGTTCACGGGATTCAGTTTACATTTATAGAAACAGAATAAATTATAAAAGTACAAAATACATATCTTACACGTACTTTGAACCTGAACTTCACAAACTTCTAGTTTGGCACAGAATCGTTTATTAAGAGAATGTGGGCTTCCAACACAGCTTCCATTCCTTTGTTTATACACCGTAACATAACGTCCAGTAGCGTTACAGGGAACAGTAAGTATATCACTGGGTCCAGGGCTTGTATGTTTTCCATTGTTGTGTAGATAACATCGTGTTCCTATCCACCAGTTTAATGTATCAGAGACGTATATAGAAAATCCAGATAACCAATATGTCAGTGATGCTGAAGCTGAAATGTTGAAATACGGAAATGAAATGTGCAGTTTTACTTGCTACTTTCCATATATGAGTGCATAATGTATCAGCTACGTACATACAGAAACTGAATAACCAGTAAGTGATGCTGATTCTGAAGTGCTGTACATGTATAACGTATAACGATAATTAATTATTCTGCTGTAATGAGCAAACCCATTCTTTATTTCTTAAAACAATAAACAAGATTATTTTAGGAACAATAGAATAATTGAAACATATGTAATAATCCATAGTTTCAAATATAGAATATAGGGTTCTCTGGAGGATTGGAGTTCTGTTTGGTCTTTGTTAACACAATATATGTGTCGTAATATCACAAATAAGGTATTAACATCAGCTGTATCGAAAACATCAATTATATACAGTTAATATAGTTAATTAACCTTTGTGTATCTCCAAATAATATGAAATAGCATATAAAACATCATCATTATGCCTAAGTATAAGATATATAACCCTATACAAAATAATTATATCTAAGTTAAATAATGCCCCCAACCAAACGTACATAGATGTAATAGTACAACCTAGCGGAGGGGGGGGGGTAAAAATTAACATCCTTTTCATATAGATATCTATTATGGTCTATTCCGAACTTTTACTTTAAGTATACTATATTATCTAAGTGGAGCATTTGACGACAGCCATGCATTTGATCAGAATGCACTTATCACAATAATGCCTACATGGGATTCAACCTGCTATATTATCTGAAAATACCTTGTACCTAAAAATGTCAATCGTACAGTAACTCGGTGCTTTTCCACGTTCTCCTTTACGCCAGACAATTCACGCATTTATGTGCATTTGGAACAATAGAAATTCTAAGACTGAATCCAATAAATACACTTAAAAGTCACGAACTTTCACCAATTTGATGCCATCCAAAATTGGTAGGTTATACAGTATACCAACCAATAAACGTAAAGAGTACTTGTCATATAGCCGGGATCGCATGTTATTCAATAAGTGTGTGTGTGTGTGTGTGTGTGTGTGTGTGTGTGTGTGTGTGTGTGTGTGTGTGTGTGTGTGTGTGTGTGTGTGTGTGTGTGTGTGTGTGTGTGTAAAATGTGATATTAAATGAAATGTAATGTAGATTTATACAAATACAGTGAAACTTGTATAAAAAACATCAAAGTCTCTCATATATATATATATATATATATATATATATATATATATATATATATATATATATATATATATATATATATATATATAACCCCATTGGAAAACAGCAAAGCCAGTCTTTATAGGAAGGTTGTCTTTATACAGAGATTGATTTGTACAAAATGTTTACTATTAGAGACAGCAAGACACCAGGTGGTCGCTAAAACAAGTTTTACTGTACCTATATAAGAAAGAGCATTTGATTAAACAGTTGATTGATAGAGAAAAAATACCCACTACAGAAACATGATGAAAATGTATGCCTAAAACGGATCAGTATACACTTGTTTTGTGTTTTGTAGAATAACATTAACAATTAACACTTACACATTTACCACCTTATATGAAAGCCATGACATGGCCATTAAAAATAGAATGTGCTAGAAATGGAATTGAACAAATCCATTATTGTAGGCATTTTTCCCTGCCAAATAAAAATCCATCTAAGACAATATTGACCTTGATATCTTGACGAACCAAATTAACGATAAATAATAACAAAATATCTAATTAATATAATGAAGTCGGAATACTCACGATCATCACTCTTACGGTAATATATCTTGACACTATTCAAAAGATAGACGTCACCTAGATCAACACGCCACCACGCTTGTTTGTGAAAATTATCTGAGGTTACGGCACAGGAGCCCTGTCCTACTTTCTGTCTAACATTACCGTCAACAGCTTCAACTGCAAGCCACTTGTCAGTGTATTGACTGGTAGACATATCTGCTGTCTTGTTGACTGACAGGTTGACTGCAATGCAGAGCAAGCATTTATTTTATTTTTCATTGATAATTGCTTGTCAGAGGTAAACAAGCAGTGAGCTGCTGTTCTAGTGTCACGAATTTATATCAACGAAATTATGAATCATAATCCAGAAGCAGATCTTTAGTTATTCTTAAATTTATTTCCATTATGTTTACAGTTGTCTTCTATAATGTACAGTATATTCAATAATAAAATTTGACAAATCTTAAGCTAGTACTTACCAAAGGGAAATACACATTGTAGTAATTGGAGAGTGAACAAATGTACTGGAGATCGTGAATGTTCTAAGTTCCATGACGAGTGAACATGGTGGACCCTTCAATAAAACCAGAAATGTCAATGACAATATATATATATATATATATATATATATATATATATATATATATATATATATATATATATATATTATATATATATATATATATATTATATATATTTATATATATATATATATATAATCATATCCTATTTTCTTTTCAGGTAAAATATGATATGTCGTTAGGATCAACCACATGCTTTAACTCCAAATATAACAAAGTAAATTTTAAAAATTACTTCTTGAATCCAAACTTTTCCAAACTCCTTTAGAGGAGCTGGTGAAAGTTTCGTGTATTAAGGACACCCTTAAATGTCACAATGATTGCAATCTTTTTCTCAAGGACTAGAAAAGAAAAATGTTACACATTTTCAGCAGTACTATTTTGAATATAAATTTTATGATAGACCCCAAACTGATTTCAACATCTAGTTTTTAATGTGATGACATAGATTTAATTCGATTTTAAATTTCACATTTAGATACATCGACGACATTTCGTCAATTAACAATGAAGATTTCCGTACATATGTCAATGCGATATATCCCAGCGAACTCGAAATTTTAGATACAGCAGCTTCGAGGGCACATGCGTCGTACATAGAAATTGTCCTTGCTGTAGACACAGACGGGGAATTAGCAACTAATCAATACGACCAGCGCGACGATTTCGGCTTTCCCATGGTAAATTTCCCGCATTTAAGTAGTAATATCCCACAGTAAATCGCATTTGTAATTTATATTTCACAAATGATCCGTTATGCCAGGGCGTGTCATATACAGAGGTGAAATACAAATTATTGACACAGGCATATCGAAAGCCGCGTTTGATGTCAACGTTCCGCAAATTGTATAGTCAGTATAGTAGTGTTCTGTTGCCTGTTCGATAGCGGTTGCTGAGACACATGTACCCATTGTGTCGAGGCTTCGTTCCGAACGTATTTCATTTTGATTTGACTTGGTTTCCAGAGGTCCGTGTTTGTTCATTATTTACTAGATTTGTACGTATATCCCGGACAACCTATAAATTTATACTTTGGTATCTGAGATGTTTTAATATTTGTGTATTAAAAACCCGATTTGATATTAAGTTATAAGGCATTCTTCTATCAGGATAAAACACCATGGAATATGCCTCTGAATATGGCGAGTAATGAGTGTGAACATAATAAAACTGTATACAGATGCCGGTTTGGAGACGATTATATATTTTTTAATTACTAAAATTATAGTTATGTGATCGTCAGATATAATTCAAGGTTATCAAACAGTATGGAGAAACCAGCTTGTCAGTTTAAGGAAGTAGCAATCACCTTATTAGCGTGTGCAATTTAAACAACTAAACAAATAATTATTTCAAAATAATATTAGTGATAGTATATATTTTGGTAGTATACATATCATTAAAATTATAATGACTACAGAATAAATTTTCTATTGATCACCATATATAAGAAACTATACTACGAGGAATAAAACGTTTTTCCCGTGTAGCTTGTCAAAACCGAAAAAGGGGGTACAATCATCCGTATGATAATCAAAAGATAACTCCACCCCGCTTATGTGAATCAGATAGTAATCAGCATAAAATTATCATTTATTACATAACCACATGTATAGCTAGGTTCATTCAAATCTAAAGAAAGCGTTTTCATTTTACTTCCGTAGTAATATAAGGAACATATTCTGTAAGGGTATTCTTCGGGTGAATATAACATGTATACATAGTGTTTTGTGTACTGTTGAAATGAATTATACTACTAACCGAAGATTTTGTGCCACATATTTAGTAACTTTAATTTATCAATTTGTATAAAGGCTTCCATAATGTAAATGTGGGTTGTATTAAATTATGCATAATATGTCAGACCTAACGCACGCGATCTGTCTATAACCTAGGACTACGCAGAATCAAAGCTGATGTCACATATTGTTCCTATACCACAATTGACAATATTTTGGACGGAATGTTTCACTTAATGTACTCCAGTATACGCCAAAATCATTTACATATAATGAACATTATACTAGATACTACGAATCTAATCGGAACTTTATATCTTATGCTTCTGTTAGTACTTACGATCTGTAGATTGTGTAAAAGTTTAATATCCGCTTTGTACAGCCATGACCGATTAATTATAGCTGTGTGTCAAAGTAGTCTAGAGCATGTTCAAGAATCAATGTACAAATCCAGTATTTGACTACCTGGTTGATATCCCAACTTCCTGTCACAACATCAAAAATAAATTTATAGGTGTTTTACCTTTAAATATATTTTAATGCATGTATTACAATCGAAGTTCTTTCAAGTGCATAATGGACAAATAGTCACACATGATCGCACACACAGTCATACTCGACAGTATGGATATATTATACACACAGACTAATTTTCATATACATGTATATTAAAATTATTTCATATGCTGTCAAAATATATACGAATATTCCACCCAAGGAGTCACAGAATCACTTAAATCCCGATGCTTGCCGGGTATTTTGTGACACCGAGGGGGAATAAAGGTATATCTAAGGATAGCATATGAAAGTGTGACTTTCTCTTATACCTTTGTCATAAATACATACTCATATCATTGTTAATGTGAAAACGTCGCCATCTTGAAATAAAATATATCGTTTTTATTTCGTTACGAGTCCAGAAAAGTTTAACATATTTGAAATATTTGTCTTTGTAAATGGTAACGTCGTTATTGCAACATAACTTGAATATCAACCAATTTTATCTTTTGAAGTTGTTATGTGTAGGTGCTTAATAACAGCAGGAAAGCGAAATATTTAGGTCAAACAGTGAAATGAAAACGTTATTAAGCAACAGAAAATAGTGAAAAACATAGCCATTAGTACTTTTGAACCACATTGTAATAAATATTTTAGCATTAATGTAATTCAACAATCACGTGTTGATAGACAAAACAAAATGTAATTCATCCTAGAGACACAAGCGGAAATGAGTTCCGAGATTCAATTCGGTAAGTGACGTCACATCATACCTGTACAAGGAAAAGTTGGTCAGCGATTTGTTGAGAACATGCGTTAACTGAGTTATTCTGAAGATAGATTTAAAAAAATAAAAATAACAAATAGGAGTATTTTGGTATGATTAAATCAATTGTAAATTTCGCAGAGGCTTTGGTTACCATTGTATAAAAATAAAAGCTTATGATTGGTCAAATTTTAATATTGTCAAATTTGGATGAAAAATAGTATCAAGTGGTATTTTGGTATTGTAAATTTAATGGAAGATGTGTGGAAAATATCAGTTGCCATGGTAACAAAATAAAGGCCACTGATTGGTGAAAACTACGATATTACCGATTTCGATGAAAAGGTACCTATGTAAATAGAAAACCAAGAACCATTGTGTCAGTTTGGACCTTACGTTAGACATGATATGTGTATCCTGATATTGAATATTATTAAAGCTAAAAAAGATGCTCCGCTTGCAAATATCTACCAAATGTTTATTTTGGTGGAAATTGTCAGTTGAAGGCTTATGGGAGTTATTTCTCCCTTTACACAACAATTCCTCGTGAAAAACTCAAAAGTAGGTTAATATTTATTATACAAAACTCCTTTGTATACAAAAATATAAATCGCAGATATAAATTTTTGGTGTTAGGTCAGGAGGAACCTTATTTTGTGAAGAAACACTCTGATTCTAATAACAAGTACAATGAGGACGATATTATCAAAATGTTGCGGTTTTTGGTAGACAACATATTAGTGTTTTTTGCGGGAAAGGTTGTCCAACAAATTGTTGCAATTCCAATGTGTACAAATTGTGTACCTCTTTTTGCTTATATTTCATTTGTCTTCATATGAAGCGGAATTTATACAGTATCTGCTTTCCAAAGGAAACAAACAGCATCTCGGTTCAATTTTACAAATAGGTATATCGACGACGTCCTGTCCATTTATTTTTTCAGAATTTCAGAACTACCTCGGCCAAATATATCCTGTCGAGCTAGAGGTCAATGAGACGACAGAGAGCATCACATCTGCTTCTTATCAATCGCGTTTTCATTTCACAACTTCTACGTTATGCCAATGCATGCTCTTCTTATGAATGATTTATTCTGACAGCGAAACGGCCCGCAAATAAACAACTTACACAAGGTTACGTTGTTGAACGCTTGCAAACGAGATTTAAGAAATTCTATGGTCGATACGGGGATCTTGTTATACATTATGAAGTCCCCTCTCAGTAATATTAGATACTATTCTTGAATACGGCCACAGACAGTGACTTCCTTTCGCCTATTCACCGAATTTCGATTTAGAAAGGCTTCCATGGAATTTTTGCGACGAGTGTGGCATGCCAGCAGAAGACGCTGACACCTGATCCTATTGCGTTTGGAATACGCAATTGTTCTTCATGTTGAAATTATTTACACATCTAATTCGTCGTGTTCTAGGGGACTCAAGTTTGGATTATTATTTGGTACTTATTCATTTCTACCTGTTAGTAGATTTTTATGTTTTTGTCCATTATCTCGAAATGTGAAAGAGGCAAAATATTCGATATCAAAGATATACAAATAGTGAACTGGGCCAAAAATATCAGGTCAGCATTTATGGAAGTTATTTCCACTTTAACGTAAACTTGTTCATGTTCCGGCTATTATCTTGGAAAGTACAATTGGTTGACATAAGGTGAAAAAAGCAAACACAAAGATCTACAAAATGCCATCGCAGAGGAAATTTTCAGGTTGATGCTTATGAAAGTTATTCCCCTTTTATTTAAAAAAAAAAACTCAACCAAAGATCAATGTTTGCAAACTAAAAAGGGGTAGGACTAATAGGCGCCTCAAAGGGTGTAAATATGACAAAAACGTAGTGTATATAAAAAATTTCCTCTTCTAATGAACCAATTATCAGTTGACTTTCAATATGTGTATGCATGGTTTTTCATCAAAGTTGGTTAAAGTAAAAAAAAATAAATAAAAATGTGCTTCAATCAGAAAGTTCGTAAGATTTCCTATGTCTCATGATGCCAAGGACTCAAGGTTGTGGGAACAAAGATAAAAGTCATTGGCACTTAAATGGGAAATTTAATTATTTCTTCGACATTGTTTTTACGTCTCCTGAAGAATCAGTTTTAACCCAATTTTGCAGATACTGTTCCCATTGTATACATTACATATGATGTTTACAAATGAGAAGGGGTTTCTACCCAATCAAAGCACAATGTAGAACATGAATTAAATCTCATAAAATTATAATGAAATAAAATAATGAAATGATCAAAGAACTCAATCCAGAAATGACCATCATTGTATGACTCTGAAGATCTGATAAATGTATATTAAACTCGGACTCTGTCCATAATCACCATGCATTTTCCAGATATTGTATAGAATTCCATAGCTATAGAAAACTTTGGCAAAGTAAGCTATACATTAGGTGTAGTATATATTCACAGGTCTAGATATACTTTTGGTACAGAATATTGTCATCGTTTTATCCAGCAACTGTTCTTTACAAACTCTTGATATATAATAATCTGACACTTCACTGGCAAGGTTAGCTTTTGTGACCGTTTTGTTTATTCCTTTGCTAGGTGCATTTTGAGGTTTACATGATAAAAAATTGTGTTTAGCATAATATAAATTAATATTGTCATGGCAATGCGTTAATTTTGTTAAAGAGAAATAACACAATTCCATTTTTTTTCATTTTAAAAGTTATGATATAAGGTTAATTTATGCATTATTAGAAGAACATCTCTCAGCACATTTTTTTCGCAGTCCTTCTTTAAAGTTGGTGTAAATTGCCATTTTCCAGAAATTCCCAAAAATGATATTTTTTTCATTTATATTGTCATGGCAACGTACTTATTATTTTTGTAAAAGAGAAATAACAAAATTTCATTTTTTTTAATTTTAAGATCTATCATATAAGGTTTATTTATGCATTGTATTAAGAACATCTGTCAGTGCATTTTTTTCACAGTTTGTCTTCAACCCTTTCAACCCTATAGACCACAATGGACCAGTCTAAACAATAGAAAAGACCAAACTATCTAGAAACATAAGGTTGAAAGGGTTAAATTTGCTGTAAATTGACATTTTCCAGAGAATCCCAACAATGAGATTTTTTTTTCATTGTATATTGTCATGGTAACGCATTTATTTTTTGTAAAGGAGAAATAATACAATTTAATTTTTCATTTTCATTTTAAGATCTATGATATAAGGTGTTTTTATGCATTATATGAAGAACATCTGTCGGTGCCTCTTTTCACAGTTTGCCATTAAATTTGGTGTAAATTGCCACTTTCCCGAAAATCACAAAATGAGTTATTTTCCTTTTTCATTTGCATTTGCATAGGCAACGCATTTATTTTTTAAAAGACGAATAACACACTTCTATCTTTTTTTAATTCCAAACTAAGTGATGTAAGGTTTATTCATGCATTATATGAAGAACATCTCAGTGCGATTTTTACATTCTATCTCAAAATTTTGTCTAAATTGCCATTTTCCAGAAATTTCAAAAAATGCCAAAATCTAATGTTTTGGATAACCAGAAAAATGTGATAGCATTTTTATGTTAAATTTGTAAATTAGTATCATATGAGTAGAACATCGTCTAAATAATATTTATACTTCATATCAATATATTTAATAGAAAAAAGATAAATTCACAGCTTATATATATATATATATATATATATATATATATATATATATATATATATATATATATATATATATATATATATATATATATATATATATATGGATGCATTTGTGCCATGCCTTTCTATATTTCCTTAGAAATACATTTCTATGGGTTAATGACAGATAATGTCTGAGTAGCTTTAAATATACACTTGATATTTTGATATCATTGAGGAAGTAAAATACTCCATTCTTAATCGTCCTATACATATGCTTTTTAATCAAAACAACAATTCATCGAACACAGTTTTATGGCGTATTACAATGTTAGAAAATAAAAAGAATGAGAGGTATAAGTATACCTTATTATAAGTATTGTAAAATCTGAAGTTAAAATATCTTTTTCAACATCGGTACACATATATTTATTTGAAACTATCGAAGTCGAAAACTAGCACCATAATTATCTGTATAATTTTTATAAAACGATCAAATTTATATTTCATTGAAGACAAGACGCTATGTAAGATATCGAGACTCATTTTTCTGTTCCAGGTTAGTTATAAATTCAGTGGAAGATAATACCAGACGATGGGCCAAACATGAAGACGTAGAACCCGACACCTTATTTATGCGGCTAAAAGCCACACGATGGTTGATAAAATCTCGTATTCGAAAACTTAAATGAACTATACAAACACGTTATCTCTCTGCATTTATTGATCGAGAAGTAGTAACTGAACCGTATAGATTGCATGACCAATGTGTACTGGTCCCAGCAGACAAAGCCTCAAATAATATAGTTTTTATTTGCAAGGCACATTACTGCAATTGTTTATTAGAAGAATTTGGGTTTAATACGAATTCTGGTAATCCTACATACACATGTAGCTCCCTTTCAAAGGACGGTATCCTTCAAAATCGCGTGTCCCTCATTTGATGTAACTAAAACTTATACCGATTTTGAGCTACTATATTTATATTGGATACCTAAACTTCATAAAACCCCAAACAGGCAAAGACACATACCAGGATCCAGCAAATGTTCTACCAAACCTTTATCTTTACTCCTTACTAAACTTCAACAATACAGTACAATTGCTTATTCCAGAAGCGGTGTAGATGTGGATACTAAACAAATCTGAACAGCTTTTTAAGAAAATTTGAAGGCACACAATTTTTCACAGTATCAAAATGACTTCTGTACTCTTTAAACAACTATTCCACATAATCAATTTAAAGACGACTTTTTCGCATCATAGACAACTGTTTTTTTCAATAAAGGTGGTACTCGAAAATTTAAATATCTAGTGATTGGCTATCAGGATACTTATTTTGTCCAACAGCACTCTGTTTCTACACGCAAGTACATTGACGTTGATATAAAAAAGCATGCTGAAATTTCTAATAGACAATATGAAATTGTTGTGTGATGTTTCTAATTGTTGTTTAGAATTTTAAGCACCCACATCAGATTTACACAGCTTCTGGAATAAGTAACTATACAGTATAGCTATGGTTTATCCTTACCGGCTGTAAATATTTTGGTAAGGAGTAAAGATAAAGGTTTGGTAGAACATTTGCTGGATCCTGCTATGTACCGATGCTTATATGGGGGTTTATGAAGTTAAGGTATCCAATATAAATATGATAGCTCAAAATCAGTATCGGTTGTAGGTACATCAAAAGAATGTAATATTGATGCGTGGTTTTGGAGGTTCATGTCTTTAAAAAGGGAGCTATATGTGTATGTATGGTTACCAGAATTACAGTAACGTGCCTTACAAATAAAAACTATATTTCCTGAAGCTCTGTCCGCTGAGACCAGTACATATTGGGCATGTAAACCACCAAATTCGGTTACTACTTATAGATGAATGAATATATAAAAAGTAAACCGTGTTTTCATAGTTCCTTTAAGTTTTGAATACGGAATTTTAGTCATTCAGACCAAAAGTCTAGTTTCACGTCTTCATGTATGGCCCATCGTCTCGCATAATGCTCGACAGAATGCATCACTAAACTGAAATTCTGTCGACAAATAACGGAACGGGCTTTGTGGTATTTAGGACCTCTTATAATCAGATTTTTTATTTAGGATAACATTTTTCACAATAGAAATTCGCCGTCGAATACATTTGAAGGGAAATGATGCACATAAACATGTGACGGCGTTGTGTAGAAGGTGGTTGATGTCTAGGCATTCCAAAACTCGTTTTTAATTGAATATATTGGATGCGATAATAGGTGTATTACTATATTATATGCAAGTCGTGGTTTTCAATGTCAAATATGACGGAGCATAGGAGTGAACTTTTTCTCATTTAGAACATTGCCAAAGTTGAAAGCGTCTATACCTTTATTTATAAATTTAAGTTTAAGGAAATGACTTTTCTGTTCAGAAGAGTCATCGTTTGTAATGCGTGTAGTCTTGAACAGCCTATGATAAGCAATGTCCATTATAAATCCACTGTGTATTCTGGGGTTGACGAATCCGTGTAGGGGTTCATTCTTTCTTCCTGAGAAAGTTCATTAAGAATTGAAAACGGAACAGTTTCACGTTTGCTGCGAATGTGATGAAGGCCAATGTTTTGTTAACGTAACTGTAAAAGAGATGAAAAAAATGTTATCATGTATGCTCGGTCTTTTGTATGATCGATGCCCGTGACTTCGCTTACGACTTAGGTTATAATAAAAAAGTTCCATCACATTAAAACCACAACACAGTTGAGTCGATAGAGATATTGATATCAATATCAATATCAATATTTCCATTTCGTTACAGGGATATGCAGTGCCAAGCTGATTAATCCAAAATTATTCACGTTGTCTGCGAAAAGGTGAACTCAAGGTGAGATTGTTGGTCGTCTCTCTCTCTCTCTCTCTCTCTCTCTCTCTCTCTCTCTCTCTCTCTCTCTCTCTCTCTCTCTCTCTCTCTCTCTCTCTCTCTCTCTCTCTCTCTCTCTCTCTCTCTCTCTCTCTCTCTCTCTCTGTGTATTTCCCTCTATATTTCTATCTCTCTGTATTTCCCTCTATATTTCTATTTATCTCTCTATCTCTATATATGCATATCTTTATTTCCTTCTATGCATATATCTGTCTCTCTCTATCTGCAGCTATCTATCGCTTTCTCTCTCTCTTTATCTCTTTGCCCCCTCTATTTCTCAGTTTCTCTCTATATAGTCCAGTCAAAATAAGGTTTTATCTTGAACATATTGCAACGGAATGGTTTTCGATTGCATCTTATTAACGGTGCTATACTAAACATTTTATCCAAAATCCACCACTTTTCGACACAGGGAAATGTGCTAATTAGCAGAAAGCTAATATGGCCGCCAAAAGGCTAGGTTCAAGAGTTACTGCACTGAGTAAGAATATGGTTTAACCTGAAATTAATTGCAACATATGTTTATTTCATTCCATCATATTGAAATAATTCAAATTATCATTATAAACAAACTTTCAAAATTTCCACACTGGGAAAGGCTCTCATTAGTATAAATCAAATTTGAATTGTCAACTGATAATTGTTAAGCTGTATTGTTTTTCTAAAAATTATGATTTGTAACACATGTATGCATTGGAAATGTGTAAAAGTTTGGATTTAACAAACACTATTAATATAGTAACAGAGCCACCTCTGATTTTGATAGATATGGCGTCATCAATCCAAAATAGCCATTGACAGTTAGAAATTCAAATTACACCAATCATTTGCATAGACCTTATTCCATGTATGACTGTTTAACTATGGATATTCTATCAACATTTTCCTTGCAGCTCAGCTTTCAGGATCAGTGCGACACACTGTAGTTCTCACCAAGATATAGTGGCAGCACTGGAACCGTGAAAACGTTTTCAAGACAATATTCCTTCATTACGACATAGTTCGATTTTTATGGCGTTATATTCATTGCACAATGTCAGAGCCAGAGGTGATATTAAGATGGTTTCATTCAATATTTTAGACATTTTAAATGAAAAAAATATTGAAAAAAGCGGTATAGCTAAATTCTAACAGTGGCAACCATGTTGGATTTCTACTAGATAGACCCTTTTGCAGTGTTGAATTGTTGGTATAGTGTTCAACAGAGTCCGCTTAAAAAGATTGCAAAAAAGAAAAAAAAATCTTAGCATTACTGTGATACACCATTCTTCTCACTAAGAAATTCTTGTAGGACTGGAGTCAAAAAAACTTAATCATGGCAATGTCACTCTATTACACCATAATTCAAATTCGGAATTTTGATGATATCATTTCCACAGCACAATGTCGGGTCTGAGTATTTACTGTGATAGGCGTTTTGGATCGATGACTTCATATGTATAGCACAATATGTCAAAGTTTTATCTCAGAGGATAGAGGTGACAAACAGATATTCACTGCAATGTATTTGATACCGTAAACATTGAGATGAACAATGTTGGTTAAACATAAGACGGGGTTTATAATACACACTAGATGAAATATATATATAATATATAACAAATATCAAAAACAGGATAAGGATAAAACAGACAAAAAAATCATATTGTTACTACACTGTACTGTTACAACATAATGAGCTTCCAAAATGAGTTCGTCCATGTTATAAAAAAAAGTGTTTCCCATAGAGCGTCACGTGATTGATGTCCCCATTTAGGTCACGAACGTTTAAAATCACTTTTTAACCTGCATATGCGATATAAATGAATTTCTGTTTTTCGGAATAAAGTGTCTTTGTAAGGAAACATATATGCCAAAAAATGATCATCAATTTCAGAGATATCTGGATATCTGTCAAATAATATCATTTAAACTCGCTTGCTTATCTAGATGTAAATTGTGTAATAACGGTGAGCATGATATAATATCATTTATTTTCAAAACCCCAAAAGGCCGGCCTGGCTCAGTCGGTAGCGCACCCGACTCCTGATCGTGATGCCGTGAGTTCAAGTCCAGCCGGCGGCAGGTTGGTTTCCTGTTTTTTCGGACTGAGACAGTAAAAACCGAGGTCCCGTGTCACGGTTGGTGTCGGCACGTAAAAGAACCCTCACTGCTCAATGGCCGTAAGTGCCGAGCATAGGCGAAGGTTTGAAGCCCTTCACCGGCATTGGTGAGTGAAAAATTCTTAAGGGGGACGTTAAACCACAATTGACAATCAAACAAATCAAAAACCAAAATATTAAAGGTTACAAGGAACGTCTTTCCACAACTTTCATCTTCCAAAATCTTTAAAATGAGTGCATATTTTTATCAAAGTTCAACTCATATCAACTCAGTGGATTGAAAAACTATATATCATAAATCCAGATAAAATAATTTAGCATCAGAATGAGCAGGAAACAACAAGCGAAGATGATACGTAAGTGTTAAGACAGGTTGTTTTACAAACATGCTATTGTCTCTGAAGTTCTTTGACAACCTGATGTACCTAATTGATCACAAACATGACCTAAACATAGCTATCACAATTGTGTTAGTAAGATCAAGGTAAATATCAATGTCGATGTTCTCTCAATAAACACCCATCAACCCCCACACACTCGTCTGTTAGATCACTGATTTGAAAGAAAGAGTAAAACCATATAATTATATCCATTCATAAAATATAAATATTAAAGTAGTTTTGTTTGCATTTATGTCAGAAAAACAGAGTATTTGTATATGGGACTTCTCTACCCGGTTGAAGTGACTCGTACGTATTTGACTCAGTAGGTGTCGATATATTAAGATCCTCATAAGTCACTCTGCTGCTTGACTGTGTGACTGATTCTGGACACATATCATTCACACCATTCTTGTTTAAAGTCATGTCTGATAATTGTACACGTCCCTGTTCCTCACGAATAGTATTAGAACGGGTAGAATCCGTTACATTCAAAGGAGATTGTTTCCTCCGTTGAAGACACATGATTGACAGAACTACACTGAGAACTATTATGATTACTCCGAATGTTACAATAATGGAGATCATGATTTCACTTTTATCTTCTCCTGATGTCTGTTCAACTAAAATAAATGAGTGTTTCAAACCAGTATTACAGTAAATTCGATAATGTGGATTTTTGTATCTTGCAACAGATACGTAAATGATGCATTTAAATGTTTACCGGATATATCAATCAAGGAAATGAAATTGCACTCACAATTCAAAGATTATCACATTCAAATGAGTCTTATTATATATAAAACCAATGATACAAGTCTGATTGTGATCATTCAAATAAAAATCGTAAACGCGATATATCGACACCATGTATATCAACCAAATTTTTACACTTCACTGTATAAACACTGCTGTCCTTAACTTCAAGTTTAACTCTTAATCATTTATCAAATCTTTACAATCAATATAAACAATTAGATTCTATTTATCGAAAACAGGAGACTTTCCTGTCACATGATGGCATGTTTTTGATATAACTTTTATATATGTAAACACAGTTTTCCATAAAATCCAAAAATGACATATAATTCGTCATGTAATATATAAAAGGCAAACACAAATGACATTCATTAG
>BROG01002045.1:0-17783 GCA_030159075.1 Atrina japonica | reverse complement strand
GTCCACTTCAACAAACTAGCTTTTATGGCTGTACGGTTAGTGTTCATATCCATATACTGAAGTTGAGCAACGGCGAGCGCGGTCAGCATCTGGATGTGTGACAATCTGATCTGATGCGCTCGCCACGTTGCATTTCGTTACTCAACGTTTCCGTATGTTATGACAGGTTGAAACAACATGTTGCAAGAAATAATGTCCACAATGCGATGTTACTGCAAAAGCGTTGCCATGGCAATATGTAACACTGGGAAACACACAATGCTGGAGATGGGATTTACATTTTTCTTCCAAAGAGACAAGTAGGTAAATCCCACAAATTCACAGAATGCTAGAACGGACCATTTGTCATCAAGAAAAGAATATCTGATGTTACGTACTTAGTAGACTTTGGTTACCGAGGTAAAATCAGGAAATTCATGCAGATCGTCCAAGACGGTTGCATGCTCAGACTTAAAAAGGAGAGGATAAAGTTGTGGACAGTAAAGGTAATCGAAACAGTAAACGACAGTTAGATATTACTCAGATATATATATATATATATATATATATATAAATAATATATATATATTATATAAATATATATATATATATATATATATATATATATATATCTTGCCACATTACCCGCTCTAGATTAGGTGGACTAATACAAGTATATGGTCGGATGGCAGGTTTAGAGAAATGTTAATATTGGTCAGTTTTGATATACATACGTGCAGCAGGCATATAAGAGAAATACTATTTGCAGTTATAGATGTACCTTGTTATTAATTTTTTGTGACAACAGTGGAAAACTCATATGCATTTGTACATGTAGATAGTGCTGTGGACAATTTGAATTGTTTTGTCTGTCGACAAGTAGTCACATTGTTGACCGTTTTTCATTTTAAAAATGTTTGTTCATATTCCTTATATCACATTCTGGTCGATTGTTCCAAGGGACGTCGGTAGTGTAATGGCGTAAATATGTTACAATGCTACATTATTCCTAGTTGGTCTTCATTTATATATATATATAAATATATATATATATATATATATATATAATATATATATATATTATATATATATATATATATATATATATATATATATATATATATATATATATATATATAATATATATATATATATATATATAAAATCAAGAAAGTTACTACATTTGCACGCTCGCATGTTAGATATGGTTATTTTTATGTTATAGAAGCTTCTTTTGTTTTAACGAATTGAGTTCTTTATTATGCAATGATATTGTTATCTTATCCAAGATGACCATACGTACACGACATTTAAGTAAAACTGACCAATACAGAAATGATAATGAGATAGATACTTAGTGTTCATCAGGGCGACACTTCCACTAGCTCTTACAGCTTGTTTTAAAGGTAGTGTAGACTAATCTTCGCATTCGTATTTATTTAGACAAGTTAGAAGATAAAAAAGTTTGCAAACTGATAAAAAAAAAGAAGGAAAGAAGGAAAACAAACAATAAGTTACATGACAACTCGTGAAAATATTCTCAAAGGTAATCATTATTTGAAGGCGATAGGATATCTTTAAGATCCGGGTTGCAATTGCAGACGTGAATTCAGATGTTTCATTTGACAGTGATTAATTCAACACTCGTCAACTTTTCAGTTAGATATGGTTGCGGACGATTTCTTTATGGTGGAAGAGAGAACCCGGTTAAAATATTCCCTGGGAGAGATTTTCGGCTTTCCGCAAGTAAACTGGCAAATCTTCTTACAAAAATCAGTTTCGGTTTCAGCAGGGAGTCAACCTGTGCTGACCAGATAGGAGAGACATACCCCTTTCACCCCTGTATATCTAAGTGGGATGCTGTTTTTATTATTTAAGACCAGTCCATTATGGGCCGTAGGGATGTAAAGATTAATGGTTTATAGCGCAATGCTCTAACCATTTAGTCACATAGGCCCTGTTTTGGTTCTTTAAAGAGTAGACTGTCAGTTTTTTAAACCTTAGGTATATGACTTCTTTCTTTCTAAGTTCTATGAGGCCGACGCACAGACTAGTAGGCAAACTATATCATATTTTATTAGATAGTGTTTAACGCCAAACATCACGTTTTGTTATATTGCTATTTAAGATTCCCTAATACCAATATATATGTAATAATAAGCAACTGTCTTGCTATTAAACATTGTTATATCATGTATAATATGGCCACACACCACCATGTTTTGTTATATCCATATATAAAATATCCTATACAAACTATAGGAAAAAAACAACAAGTAACAGTTCTGCTATTAGATATTGCCTACTGAGACAGTTTCTCATGCCCTGTCTTTTAATTTTTGCTGTCGGCTCTGGTACAATTGCCAAGGTGGCGTGAATTTCCATAAATTTTGATACAACTGCAATTTGATTGGCTAATTTTTCAAGCGCCACGGCAAAATGAACGTATTTTTGATTCAGTCAACTGATTCTGGTGTAAACAATGGATGCATCAAACCGCTTACCTAGTTCCGATGAAGAACAGCTGATAAAAATTCTAAGCGACCGTGACAGTAAAACACAGCGAATATTATAAAGGTCTCCGTGAAGTCCTTGGAGATTATTTAGCAAGCAGTTGTACGTCTCTAGATGATAAAGTAGTGTACAGCGACGAATATGTGAACAATTTCTTAAGGAAATGTTAAACTGAGGAAAACAAATTGAAATTATTTAAGCATGTTTCATATAACAAAACAACCGCTTCGCAAAGTTCGAAAGTTCGACCTAGAACGGACGATAAAACAAATACAATTTAGAGCTTTATAATTTGATTTATTTCCATTTCATATATGTTAGATGAAAGTATTTTGATTCCCATGGCTATTTTGCGAAAATAACAACCCATTTCAGTACTTTAATTAAAATCATAGATTTAGTATGGTTAATAATATTTAAAACCATAAATTTAGTTAATAATATCTATAAGTTAATTGCGTTTTTCGTTTCCTATTGCATCAATGTTTAAGCACAGATTTCCTTTGAACTTGAACATATTCAGGTTTTAGGTATTTTTTTTTATTTTTGAACGGCTTGGATTTTGAAAAATAAGACAATTAATTAGTGATAATATTATATAGGTCGACGGTGTTTATTCATAAGAGAGATGTGTTTGATATATGTATATTTATTTTGTATTTAATTTAGACAAATTTGGATTGGTCTAAGCCATTGATTTATAGAAAAGTCCATTTTTTTCCAGGGGTTGCGAGTTAATAAAGATATATTAAGCTCAATGATATGCATGCGGCAATGTGTACAGACATACGTTACATTAATGTTTTACATTTCAAGGCATTGAAAACTATGTATAACAGTTTATTGAAAGGTTTATGAATTGTAAACATTTAACGTAACACATCATATATTATCTATACACTCTAGTTTTAAATTCAGATCAATCCATTTAACTATTATCAGGCAAGCCGACATAGATTACATTTGCGACAATAGACTTTAACCAAGGTAGAGCTGGGGCTTTCTCTTTACAAGATTATAACCTCACCAACACTTTTTAAATACACACACACACACACACACACACACACACACACACACACACACACACATATATATATATATATATATATATATATATATAGAGAGAGAGAGAGAGAGAGACAGATATATATATATATATATATATATATATATATATATATATAGCTCTATCTCTGTCTCTCTCTGTGTTATGCAGCTTCATAACAGATAAACTATTTGATTGGCTAACGTGCGTCTAAGTGAATAATTGCCAAAATGGGTGTCTTAAGCAATTTTCACAAATTGCATAAGCATATGTTTTTACCATATTATTTTTTTTTTCAAAAAAGACGTATTCGAACTAGAATGTGATACTTTTATTGTATACTTACTGAATAATATATAAATTCAACGCCAAAGGGTAATAACTACTTCTAAATTAAATGAGGCCAAAAAGAAACGAGATGATCATATTTCATAATTCAATTCTTTACTCGTAATAAAATCCCGTCAAGTCTATTTTTATTGCGTTTTATAAGTTGCAATCTGAATTTTATCTTACTTAAATTTTCTTTTGTTGACATGCACTAAAGAGACAAATACGATTTTAAAGTGATCTTTAAACTCAAATATAGGTAGATCTACATTAACATAATGATAATAGAATTTAACAAATCGTTATCTTATTCGTCTTTTATCTTTACTGTACGTGGATATAACTAACGTATTTCATTTAATTTGACAGTGGACTCACTGTGGTTGTGACCGATGGATAGGGATGCTTACTCTTCCTTGGCACCAGACCCCACCTCTTGATTTCAACAGGTCCGTGTTTGTCTATATTGTTACCAGATTTGTACCTATATTCTGGACATCCTAATGATTTATACGTTGGTATCTGAGATTTTTTATATTTATACATACTTTAATATTGAGTTGTCTTGGACTCTGCACCGTACACAAGAGTGACGTTATGTACGACAGACACTAGTTAAGAGAGAGAGAGAGAGAGAGAGAGAGAGAGAGAGAGAGAGAGAGAGAGAGAGAGAGAGAGAGAGAGAGAGGGGGTGCGTTGAGTGGGGGTTTGCGGAGGGTTGTAGAGAGAGAGAGAGAGAGAGAGAGAGAGAGAGAGAGAGAGAGAGAGAGAGAGAGAGGAGAGAGAGAGAGAGAGAGAGACGAGAGAGACAGAGGAGAGACAGAGAGACAGAGAGAGACGGAGGGGGCGTTACTTGTCAATGGTGATTTTTACCATTTTCGACTCTCTGACGGTCAGAGAGACAGAGAGCGCGCTAGCTCACAAATTCGTAAAAAGAACATACCGGCACAATATTCGGGGTTGTCAGACTTGTTTGGTGTTGAATCAGATACTTTTCCTGACAAAAGGATAAACCAGACTTTAAAAAGTAATATTCACATACAATACTGGTTAACTTCTTTTATCCCTTAAGTCGCAATTGGAATCTTCCATTTCAAAAAGCGATAAAGTCCGCTGTCGGAATTCAGGAGTGTATGAATTAAAATCCAAAGTTTATAACGACGTAATATACGTTATTAACTTGTTCACTCCCAAATCTTGCATCATATTTAACTATCTATTGATTTGGGTGAGTCTAAAAGCGAACACGGGGTTCGGGAATTATTAAATAAATTTCGTAAAATATATATTCCACTAGCATTATTTACTTTACATGTCATCAGGTCGATAACCCCTGTCAACATAGCGGATTCAGTAAATTGAATATATACAAATTTTATCAACTTTATTGGGAGTTATGCCTCTTTAATCACTAGAAAAATAACAAGCTGTAGGTCGAATGATACAGTAATGAAATGTTACACAACAATAATTCAACAAGAAAAGATGCACAAATCTTACGCTGAATATTTTACATTCTACAAATAATCAATAATAAGCTTCTGGTCAGCGCAGGCTTGAGCCCTGCTTGAACGTAAGCTGTTTTTGTGAGAAAGTTTACCAGTTTATTTGCGGAAGGCCATGCAATGCACTCTTCCCCGTAACCGGGTTCATTCTTTAACCACTATAATCCGACCGCCATCAAAGAACTGAGAAATTGTTTATTGTGGCTTAAAACATTATTGCAAAAATTGAAAAGAAACATGAAAAATATATTTACAGTAAATTAAAAAGTAAACAATTTTACTTTGATAAATTAAATGAAATATAAGCGTAATGATGTAGGTAATTTCTTAATTGAAGTTGTATGCTGCTTCTCAAATCCGACTCCTTCCACTCTGCGTATAACTACCTGTTTGACAATGTTCTTTATCCTTCATGAGAGAGAGAGAGAGAGAGAGAGGAGAGAGAGAGAGAGAGAGAGATGAGAGAGAGAGAGAGGAGAGACGAGAGAGAGAGAGAGGAGAGAGAGGAGGAGAGAGAGACAGAGAGGACAGAGAGAGGCAGGAGACAGAGAGGAGATTCACTGTCTTACTTTTACCATTTTCGACTCTCTGGACGGTCAGCGGAGACAGAGAGCGCGCATAGCTCACAATTCGTACAAAGTGAACATTCGGCACAATATTCGGGGTTGGTCTCGACTTGTTTGGTGTTGATCACCCTAATAACAGGTATAATATGGTATCAACATCTACACATATTCAATATCCAAACATTTACTGAAATAATATGACATCTACACATATTCATTATCCAACTATTTACTAAAATAATATGACATCTGCACATATTCAATATCCAAACATTTACTGAAATAATATGACATCTACATATATTCATTTTTTTCTACCTCATGAATGAGAGAGAGAGAGAGAGAGAGAGAGAGAGAGAGAGAGAGAGAGAGAGAGAGAGAGAGAGAGAGAGAGAGAGAGAGAGAGAGAGAGATATTTCATATAACACAATAAGATAATGACAACCACAGATAGACAAAGGACATAACAATTCACAGAATCACACTTTGATGTTATTAGTTAAAGGAAAACGTGATTTTTTTTCTATTTGTCGGTCAATTTCTGTAGTGAATTACTACTTCATCCAGTGCATATAAGCTCACTAACCATGTGGAGTTGCTTAATTTTTGCAAAAAAGGGGAAATGATCCAGTTAGCTTTAAAAATATTATGATTAATAATATATTTATATTATGATAAATAATATATTTATATTATATATTTATATATAAAATATTTGGAGGGCCTCTGCACAGGTATAGCCTTTATTTTTGTGTTACAAAAAATCTTATATTTGTATCGAAGTAAATGAAAATAGGGTCTACATAGTATCTGTTTTAAAAACTTTCCTTTTCAGTTTTGTGTATTGTTATTACATTGTGAATATTTTGGAATGCGGACATGTACTATGGAAGCCGTTACTATGCAAAAAAGTTTGATATGTGTCTGCTTTATTCTGAATGTTGTTCTAAATAATACAATCGTAATAAGAAAGTTTTAATGCTCAAGACGATCGTATCGAAATAATACCTTGATCAAAATTACTGACATTTTGTTATACATAGCGATTAGAAGTGTTTTTAAAAATATTCATCTCCCTTCTGATTTATGGCTAATATGTATATTGTCGTAAACCAAATGTTGCTGAAATGGTCGTGACCAATATGCTTAGAATGATGACACATGAATAAAAAAACATAGCGGCGAATAGTGGAGTCAGTTATAACCGGTACCGATGATGATGACGACGACGACGACGACGATGATGATGATGATGATGATGATGAATCCCACGAAATACCGTATTATAATGTGCATTAAATATTGCATAAAAACAAAACAAATTATAAAGATATATCTTTAAAAGTACATAATGTAATATCAGTTAAGTGACGTTTATCCTTCACAAACACGTTTGATGCCGTGTCGTAAAGTGTTATACAGTGAAAGTGCTGGCTTAAATAAATATATTTAGTCACGAAAATAACCGGGGTCAATCACTGACAATATTTTGAAAGGTCTGAGAACCAATTCTACAATTAAGTATTCTGTAATCTGATTAATATAGCACCATGTGGATGTCTCATGTAGACGAGCCCTCACTGCCCTAGCATATGAACACCTCACAGGTCTAAATCCTAGGGATGTGACCTACAGCCGGTGACCTGTCCATTGATTAAACAGAGATTTGTATATAGTTAGAAACTACCGAATAGAAAACTAGCACCACTGAGCACTAACAAGTTGTTATATCTCTCCAGTGGTTGTATAAATGAAGCTGCAGTTAGTTAAACATAAACAAAATGACCAACATGGCTGAATAAAATCTCGTTGGCTGAGCCCGCAATAATTGTAATATAACAATAACTTGAGTAGCTCTCAACATATAATTTTCATATTTCATACATAAATGAAGGATGGTGAGATGAAGTTGTCTATATAGAACTTAGATATTAATTGGTATAATTGTAAGGTAAAATATTTAAAATAGACTTATAATTAACGTTGGCGGACATAATTTTAATAATGCATTAATTGTAATAAAATGTTTGTATATGAAGTTGCATGAAGCCAGTTGTTGGCAATAAAAATAATTGGAGGGAAAGGTGGTCCGATATTGAAGTCTTTAACAATGTCGGGTTAATTACTTACAATCTACATATTGATGTTATCTGGAAAAAATTGTATTTGAAGAGAGATACAAATTTGATGCAATTACGAGAGTACTAATGTTCCATACTACGTAAGTTTTCAGTTATGGTAGAAACATATTCAACAACTCGGGGAACCTCGTGTCTTTACAACTTTTGAAAATTAACTAACTCGAGTTAGATAGACATGATAATCTACTAACACGCGTTGTAGAATTTCTATTCCTATAACCACTGAGACACCGACAACGGTAATTATAATGACAAGCGGACCAAACATCACTACGATGCAGGAGCCTTATAGTTCAGTCCGTCTGTCTACCCTCGTGTCTGTCTTCCCGTCAACATTTTGCTTATAACACAATAACTTGAGTAGCTCTCAACATATAATTTTCACATTTCATACATAAATGAAGGATGGTGAGATGACGTTGTCTATATAGAACTTAGATATTAATTGGTCGAATTGTAAGGTAAAATATTTAAATTAGACTAATAATTAACTTTGGCGGCCATAATTTTAATGCATTAAGATATCACAGAGAATATTTTGATAAGCCCTATTGTATGATACAGTTCAATGACCTTCTGACCTTTATATATATAAAAAAAAACTTTCGTTTTTTTCCCTATCTTTTGAACCACAAGAGGCGGAGGTTTCAAACGTGTGCATGATCAACTGATACATCCCTTGCTGTGATGCTCAAAGACCGACACCGTGACCTTTTCGTAATGCAGTTTTTTTGTTTTAAGCTGCCGAATTAACAGATAGTATAATATAAGCCTTTCATCATGAATTTTTCATTTGTTACCAATGAATCACAGACAGTGGCTATGCCAATTTTAGAGCTTGTATAACTGCTTGTTCAGTGATATAAAGATGCATTACCAATCGGACGCCGACAATAATCATATGCTTTAAAAATGAGTATGTCTGTTTAAAAGGGACCATGAAAAATCGAGTAGCTGGAAGCTCTAGAGAAATACTAGAGCATCTGATCTTGGCGTACTGATATATCTAACACTACACAAGTGTCATAAAATTACCGAGAGATAAAAATATTGAATGATATAATTTTTAAGTTCAAGATACAAGATGAGTTTTCCGGGTTTGGACCATACATTGGCACTCGCTTAAGCGTTTTAAAATGCACAATTGATCTGTTGTCATTTGTTTATAGTACAATTTTAAACACACAGGACAAAGAGTATGAGTTTTCATAAAATAATGAGCTTGGTTTATGGAATAACATTTACAAGGTAGGATTTTATATATATAATATATATATATATATATATATATATATATATATATATATATATATATATATATATATATATATATATATATATATATACTTCGTGGGATTTTATATTTATCGACACTATAAAATTGAAATTGAAACACGAGTTAATGTTATGTACAGATAGTTATATAGTTATATGGCATATACAACACTTTCAATTATGACAAATATTTCAGGCTTCTGATGTCATGTCCATATGGCAAGATAGAGACAGAGGTAGGATCTTGTGTAGGTAAGTAGACATTGTAAACATTAGAGTACTTTTGATTAAAATATAAAAACTTCAGATACCAAAAAGATGCGACACTGTGAATAGATGCATTAAGATATTGTTATTAAATATATTACGATATCTATTTCACAGGTTTAAAGGATATTACCGTTTGAGTACAAAATAAAACATTACGAGACTCATCTTTCTTTTATTTTTGTTAAAAGCAAACTTTAATAGTATAAATGACTTGGAATGATTTCAGTAGAATGATAAAGTTCCCATCATTCAATTAATATCTTAAATGTATCGTAGGTTTTTACAAATCACCATTGTGTCTTAAATTATATGAGCGTAGAAGCAGATCCTGATATGAAATATCAAGTTAAGTCATTGATATAGCTAATTCAGAATATGTTAAGTTCGGTTACTCATTATTCAAAACGTCATTATTAAAGAAAAGTGTACCTAATTCATTACAGACTGTCCTGCAGGGTATTTTGGCAACAATTGTTCTAACATTTGTTCTAGTAACACATATGGCCTCGGTTGTCGCAATATCTGTCTTTGTTCTCCGGAGTATTGCGATCCAGCGACAGGATGTATACAGTTACCCACCACCAGTAAGTACTATAAATAATATGAATCGTCATCGTATTGGGGAAATCTAAGGACACATTTTATTTTTGAAAGCTAAATTGTTACTTCTCATAAAGGTAATTGAATAATGCCGACACGTCATTATGAATCAATCTATGTTACAGCGATAGAAACAACCAAAACAGAAACCCGTCTAACAGATGTGAAAGGGCCGCCTGTACAAACCGATCCAGTGACCTTTAACCTATTGCTGATCGTTCTTGTCATTGTGGGATGTCATTTTCTTCTGACCGTCATCAGAGTGATTCAAAAATGGTAAAAATATGACAGTGAATCTTTCTCTCTCTCTCTCTCTCTCTCTCTCTCTCTCGCAGGATCTCTCATCTCTCTCTCCTCGATCTCTCTCTCTCTCTCTCTCTCTCTCCCTAAATATCTCTACTCGACTCTCTCTCTGACGTGGTCATCTCTCTCTCTGCGTTCCTCTCTCTCGTCTATCTCTCTCTCTCTCTCTCTCTCTCTATCTCTCTCTCTCTCTCATTTATGCCTTAAACAAGCACAAATAAAAGAAATTTCATACAAAAATTCCTTAAAGCCATTGATAGTTGTCGATGCAATAAAATCAATGATGCAAATGAATATCATATTAGATCAGCAAAAGTTAAATGATTGAATTTTATATATCTCAGATTAACGTGTATCAAAAGTCTTATAACACTCTTACTTAACAATCGGACAATATATCCTGAGTAAACATGAACACGAAAGAAAATCTTTAAAAATTTCCTTAACCTAATTAGTTAAGATAGAGGATGTATTGATGCCATAAGGAAACAGTAAATGTGTGGATATTGAGTAATTATGTATGTTTATACCATCGTATTTTTTTTAGGATGACGGATAAAAAAGTGCCACGTCAAACAGGTAGATGTATATCACCATTATTACTACAATTATTGTAAAAATCCATATAACCTGGCGATGTGGAGTCTCCGGAATCCTTTTTAACCTGGATGAGTTTAAATTTTAGGTACTAAAGCATAATGAAATTAACATTACACTGGCAAGATTTATCGTTCCTAGATCAGACTACAAATATCCAGTGAGGAATAAAACCTTTTCCTTCCTGCAGCTTATAACAAAAAAATGATTAGAGTCATGCGTAAGATGATCAAAAGGTTACTCCGACCCGCGAAGGTATGTGAATAGTACAATACTACTTACAACAGTAGCAGAGCTAGTGTTATACATACAACATCACTTTTGTAGTATATACAACAATATCCAGATTCTAATGAGTGGCTATCAGGATTTATAGACCTGTGGAATTTAATATGAAATAAGGCGAGGTAAATATATATCATTCAGCATTACTAAATCCTTTGTTAGACTTATTTCAAAGTCTGGAATGATTTTGTTATATGAATGGTGTCTGTCAGTGTATTGTATGACTTCAAAATAAACATATCATAAGAATTTGAATAATATCAACATCAAGGATTGATTTGGCTGATTTAGTTGGTAATGTTGTCTTGTCACAATGCTGTTCCCGACGGAATACTGTCTCGGTCAACTCTGGTCTATTTTCAATCATGATTCGGTTATATTTAAAGTTGTAGTTCATTCTAAACTTCTTTTTTAAGAACATGCAATAAGTTCTTGTTTATCAATTACTTCTCTGTAATAAACTGAACAAGACGCCATGATCATCTGCATAACAAGTACATCATAAAACTGCTTTACCCAAGAGTTCCAATATGAAATATAAAACGCGATTGCCGAACCCGATGTTTATCATCACTTGTTATAACGTGCACTGTACACTACATTCTCAACAGCACCTAAGTAAATCACAGAGAGGTTAATTCATGAAGTGATATGGTTTCTTTCTGTGTGCATAACCATTAATATTTCTTGAAGTACGTTTACTGTCTCTTGTAAGGCTATTACCACCGGTATTACTGAACTACATGCCACCATCACAACATTAACTTCTGATACATACCACCATTACGACATTAACTACTGATACATACCATCATTACGACATTAACTGCTGATACATACCACCAGTACGACATTAACTGCTGATACATACCACCAGTACGACATTAACTACTGATACATTCCACCACTACGACATTAACTACTGATACATACCACCAGTACGACATCTACTTGATACATACCATCATTACAACATTAACTTCTGATACATACCACCATTACGACATTAAATTCTGATACATACCATCATTACAACATTAACTTCTGTTACATATCACCATTACGACATTAACTGCTGATACATACCACCAGTACGACATCAACTACTGATACATACCACCATTACGACATTAACGTCTGATACATACCACCAGTACGACATTACCTACTACAAACAAAGTCACCTACTGCAGCAATAGCTCAACTTGGGGTAACTTAGACATAGTATAATTCATAATTCAAACTCTGAAGTCCTTGACATTTTGACCTGTACTATGGAATAATGCACATATAGGGAGATATTTGTAACATGCTATGCCTACAGTTACATTATATTTTGAAACCTTATAACTCTTATACTGAGGAAAGGAGCAATAAATCTTGAAAAGTCTTAAACATGAAATCGAAAACAGAACGTCGTGCTTATGAGGTGAACTCTCTCATTAGACGTCATGATATGGCTATTAGAAGGTGTTACTTATTGCTAATTAACTTTTATTTTACTCATACACAAGTGTTGTCACAATACTAAATTTAGTATGGCGTGACTTGTCTCTCTTTTAGGAAATGTAGCCGATTCGTCATCCATCAAGTCATCCAACAAGTCCGACAACCCCGAAGGAAGTGAAGGTATTTTCCCTGTTAGTCTTTGTGAGCTCTCTCTCTCTCTCTCTCTCTCTCTCTCTCTCTCTCTCTCTCTCTCTCTCTCTCTCTCTCTCTCTCTCTCTCTCTCTCTCTCTCTCTCTCTCTCTCTCTCTCTCTCTCTCTCTCTCTCTCTCTTCTCTTCTCTCTCTCTCTCTCTCTCTCTCTCTCTCTCTCTCTCTCTCTGAAAATCAAAGTAATATATTTATGTAGGTGAATATACATTTAGTGCCGGCACTTCAAAAATAAATGTCTCAAATATCCATAAGGAATTCTCATTATGGGTTATTCATAAATGACTTAGGTACTTACAATTTTAGAGGAGCCGGCCTGGCTCAGTCGGTAGCGCGCTCGACTCTGGATCGTGAGGTCATGAGTTCGAGTCCAGACGGCGACAGGCTGGTTTCCTCTCCTGCGGATGAGACAGTCAAAACCGAGGTCACATGTCACAGTAGGTGCCGGCACGTTAAAGAACCCCCACTGCTCAATGGCCGTAAGTGCCGAGCAAACGCCAAAATTTAAAGCCCTTCAACGGCATTTGGTGACGTCTCCATATAAGTGAAATATTCTTGAGTGGGACGTTAAACAACAACAAACAAATAAAAAGCAATCTTAGAGACAATGTACTTCTACATGTATATTTGCAAGTGATTAATAGTCATGTCTGTATTAATTGTTATCTGAATTTTGATTTTAGCTAATATTAAGGTCATAATTCTACATTATTGAAGTGTAAATTTATCTCTATTATTTTTTGTCTTGCAGGCATTCAAGGGGAGGTAATCGAGTAACATTCAGACGATTATGAACCTCCAATCATCCCAACAGAGAGACTGGTAAATAATGATTACGCTGAAATTAGAATTGTTTGAACTGCTTTTGTCGTAATGGAAGTTATATGGAATTGTGCAGATGAGTGACAAAAACGTTTGCCAGTAAATACTTTTTTTTCCTCTAGTAGTTATGACGACATCTAAGGATAATGTCATGTTCTTAATGAGAGAACATTTTTACAGTTGTACACAAAAGCATACATTTCAAGAAATGAGTAAAGTGTGAATACACTAGCATTCATAATGTATACATTCAATATAAATGTTTAGTTTACAATAGTTGCTGTAAATAAAAAAATATTTTGTTGTTGTTTTCATTGATTGTAAATTGATATATTTTAGCGCACATATAATTTAGTGTTTTTCGTACAAAGACATCTACAGTGTGTTAAATATAGCCGGTAACTTCCCCATCTTTATAAAAGATAAACACACAGAAATTGTAAAATACCTTGTGTGACCAGTATTAATCATTCACATAAAAATCAAGACATTGCAAAAGTTTGTATATTTATTAAAATGTCATAAGTTCAAATATAACTATTCAATTCTATAACTTTTCAAATCAAGGTATAGCAATTATAACCATTGTGGGAT
Source organism: Atrina japonica (assembly GCA_030159075.1). Classification (NCBI taxonomy): domain Eukaryota; kingdom Metazoa; phylum Mollusca; class Bivalvia; order Pterioida; family Pinnidae; genus Atrina; species Atrina japonica. The sequence goes on along the minus strand of BROG01002045.1, from coordinate 3,299 downwards.
CTTGTTAAACATTATGAAGTCCCCGTCTCAGAAATATTAGATAGTATTCTGGATCACGGTCACAGACAGTGACTCCGTTTCACCAATCATGCTTTTCACCGAACTTGATCTCATCACCAAACATGACCTTTTACCGAGTTTGACCCGTTCATCGAACTAGAAAGGTTTCTTTGGAACATTTGCGACGGATTTGGCATGCCAGCAGAAGACGCTGACACCTTCCGGACACCTGGTCTTATCCCGTTTGGGATTCGTAATTGTTCTTCATTTTGAGACTATTTGCACATCTAATTCTTCGTGTTATAATGGACTTGAATTTTGATTATTGATTGGTACTTCTTCAATTTTACTTGTAAAACTGTGTCAATAAAGGCGGTCCGTTTATTTTACATTTAGTTATGTAACTGATGCCAAGCGGTAGTGTGTATATTTCTAGACATCCGAAATGTGACTGATACATTTTATGTTCCAGCGGCAGTATGTATATTTCTAGACATGCGAAATGTGTATCAGAAATTATTAATACCAGAAGACTTGTTTTCGACGAACTTTGAGTTGTCTATTGCAAATAGAATATTTTTGGAGTTTTGTAATAAAATGCATTTCAAAATGTTTGAAACTGTCGTTTACGTGATTTTTGATAATCATCAATCAAGTCTGACAACATCCATTGTAATGACTGTATTTCCGCCTCTCTCTCTCTCTCTCTCTCTGTCTCTCTCTCTCTCTCTCTCTCTCTCTGTCTCTCTCTGTCTCTCCCTCTCTCTCTCTCTCTCTCTCTCTCTCTCTCTCTCTCTCTCTCTCTCTCTCTCTCTCTCTCTCTCTCTCTCTCTCTCTCTCTCTCTCTCTCTCTCTCTCTCTCTGGACGACCATTTTACTGAATATTATAGTATTTTTGTCTGTCGCACTCTTACATCATTATCATCTCAAACAATTTTGTTGGAGATCTTGCTTATTTCTTGCCATTTCTACATCCCTTGTCAAAGAAGGAGATCTGAGATAATTTATGAATCAATATATACATGTGAAACCAATATTAAGTGAATGTTGATCACTTGCAATACTTTAATCAATATCTAAACCGGTTGGACTTTTACAGAAATTGTCTCCCGATTTCCGCCGTTAGGACTACGTCCGCAATCTTAATCATGCTAGGAACCCAGGAATTAGATAATACAGCATGTATGCATCTTAAGTATAAGAAGGCATATTTTAAAAGAAATAAATACACAGCGACATCTTTATCATGAGTCTTACAGGAGCATTACCTATGTTTTTTTAATCTTTCCTTTTTACTACATAGATTGATATATAATAACAGAAAAGAGAGATACACATGCATACAAATTCTTATATTCTTATATATTTTGTGGAAACGGCTTGAGAAACCCAGTTTGGCAATAATTCACTTGCAATTGATTAATTCAACCTTACTATTTATATATGCATACTGCACAGGTCACACATATACATGCAACTATGAATATAAGATTTTCCATGTCTGTGTATAGCTCTTTTTTGTTATTGTACATCAAGGACAAGAAATAACAGTAAAAAAATGAAATATTTTTGGTTTAAATACAACTAAACCCTTCTTTCGGAAACATGTATCTAGTGTTGTAGATCAGATACACCAGTCTGTTATTTCATACAGAGACAAATAACTGAGATACTGTTTTCATAAGGTATGCAAAATCGTGTCGTGGATCGAATCTAGAACCACTTAACCACGACTGGGGCTATTGCGGTGCAACATCATTTATACTGAGAATCTGCATAAGATGAATTTTATAACCAATTAGTCAATGGTCTTCCTGCTTGACAAACGGACCGAAAGCAGCTGAAAATAAACATACGGCATAGGACCGCCATGTTGCAAATTTTGTATTTACTGAGTTGGTACAACTACTTACATAGATGCAGAATGAAGTTACTTACATAGAAGAGGAAGTTACCTACATAGAATTTAGAAGCAGTCAAAGGGCAATGTCAACTATTTCAATCAGGAATGAAAATGTAACCTTGTGTACTAAAACAGATTTTGAGACTTTTTGCAATACGTTTTGAACCATAAGAGACGGAGGCTTCAAACTTGTCGTTTATGCGCCGCTAATACGTCGCTTGCGATCATGGTAAAAGAAAGACTTTTGTCCGTGACCTTATTCTTAAAGCAGCTCTTTTGCATTAGGTCCTCGAATTAACAAATAACCCTGTAACAACTAACAGCCAGAAGCGGTCACAGTATTATAGAGATACTATAGCCTCTGAGTTAGGCCTACTGATTTATCTGACACTAGAAACGTGTCATAAAATTACCACGGGATAAAAATATGGAAGGACAAAATGTTTAATCTAAAATTTTACAAGATGATGTTTCCGGGTTTGGAATATGCATTGATACGCACTTAATCGTTTCAAACTGCACAATCAGTTACAATATAAATGTTATTTGTTTATAGTGTATATTAAAACACACAGGACAAATAGTATGAGAATTCAAAAAATATTTATCTTGGTTGTTGGAATAACATTTTCAAGGTAGGATATATATATATATATATATATATATATATATATATATATATATATATATATATATATATATATATATATATATATATATATATATATATATATATATATATATATATATAATTTTGTAAATCTTGCGTGGTTTTTACATTTAATTGAGTCGACACTATAAAGGTGAAATTGAAAAGTTATGTCATGCTCATGTTAATATATGGGCATATACAACATTTAATTATGACAAATATTTCAGGCTTCTGATGTCATGCCCATCTGGCATGATGGAGACAGAGTTCGGATCCTGTGTATGTAAGTAAATATCGTATACATTACGGTACTTTTGATTAAAAAGGATGCGACACTGTGTATAGATACATCAGGATAAAGTTATCAAATATATTTCGAAATTTATCTAACATGTTCATACGATATTTTCGTGCCAACAAACAATCAAACTTTAAGAGAATCATCTTCATTTCTTTTTGATTAAAGCAAACTGGAATAATATTAATTACATTGAATGGTTTCAGTAGAATGATAAAGTTGACATCATTTCAGTTAATTTCTTAAATGTATCACAAGTTCTTTTATACAACTAAATTTGCACGGTGCTTTATGACCATTGAATCTTAAATTAGATTAGCGAAAAAAACATATTATGATCTGAAATATCAAGTCGAACGTCATTGATATAATTAATTCTAAGTATGATGATACTTTTTGCTGACTATTTAAGTGTCATTGTAAATGATAACACTACAAATTCATTA
>BROG01002044.1:0-12500 GCA_030159075.1 Atrina japonica | reverse complement strand
ACGGTGACTCCTGTAGTAACAACTGTAGTGGTAACTGTCTGTATGGTGTCCACTGTAACAAAGCTCACGGAGGATGTGATGACGGGTGTGCTCCTGGTTACCGAATATTTAACTGCAATGACGGTACGTGGTTGGTTGCTTATTAAAAGCTCAATAAAACGGATTCGATGTTTATTTTCAGCAAATAATTCTAAGATATGAATGCTCCCTGAAGGTGTTTTTCGATTTCGGATGTATAAAGCAAAAGACTGTTTATTGCGTGTTTTATATCGTTATTATTTTAGTGTTTCTAAAATGTTATACATACATTAAATTGTAAAAACTAACTCAAATTATCCAGGAAAGTCTCGATCGCTAAATGATTAAAATATCAAGCTTTTATCCCGCCGTAAGCTAAACTGATTTTGTGGCAGTTTCAAGCTTACATGCTGTATGTCGGTAGCATCTTTATCTCTACAAATGCATTATTTACAATGTAAAAACGTGTTTCTCACCGTAGATTCTGGAACACTGAGAATTATTAATACAAATTCTCTGTAACCATCACAATAGGGTGGCCAAGCATAGTCTTCAAATATCATGAAAATGTGTATACTTGTTGATATGAATGCGAGATGAGACACTATACGTGCTTTATGGAAAATAAATAAGCATTGCCACGGTAACAAACTTACTTTCTTATTTTCTTTGAGTAAGGCTAATCTAAAACTACAATATTTTAAACATGAAAATGTTTATCTCTTGATAGTGTTTTTAAACTCCCATGCAAGTAGATTTATGTTTGATTGCGAAAGTTGAAAAATGCTGAAAATGGCGATTTTACATTTGAATGTTATAAAAAATGCACAAGGTTTAGCATCCATTTGATTAGATATTTTATTTAACCATTCCTAAAATATATAATAAAAGTTTTGTTTTAAGGAAACTTTTTTTACATAACTAATATTATTTTGTAAAAGATATATATACCGAACTGCATATTTCTCTCCTTTATTCTATAAAATAGAAATAATATTAAAGTTGTTGTAGAGTCCAAAAGAACCCTCTAATTCATTTTTACAATGTATATTTAATCACTTATTAGAATGAATTTTGGTGGGTAACCATGACAATCATGTTTTCACCATCTAACTGATTAAAAAGAACAGAGTAATCCCCCCTTGGTTACCTCGTCGTTGGAGAAATCTTTTTAGTCAGATACAAACCAAATTGTTGGCAGTTCTCCAGAGTATGAAAGTGTGATGTACATATAAATTGAAACTACAAATAACGATGATTTTTATTTCTTTAAAAAAAACATCTACATGTTATGAAAATAGAAAGCATATCAAATGTAGCAGTTTAACTGATTCGGATACAAAATATATAGTCTGATACAGGAGTTTTTTAGCAATACTATTTCAAAGAATTATACCATCTGCATGGAGTGGTTGTACCCGTTGGAGCCTGTAAGTTTGAATAATTTAAGGATCTACTAATTCATATGTGAATTTGAAGATATTCTTTGTACTAAGGGTAAACCTACCCCTACCACCACCACCAGAAGTGCACCATCTAAAGCCGTAAATGGGGTTGATAGTCATAGCCTTCAAACATTGCCTATCTATCATTTCTGGGCGTCTGCGATTTAGCCCTTATGTGTACTAAACGATTTAACCAAATTTTCATCAAGTAAAGTTAATAGTTTCCTCAAATGTTTGATTGAACATAATACCTGGCTAAAATGTTTCAGGAATCCCTCAACAAATATAACATGTAAACAAACATGTCTGGTGGTTATTTTGTGTTTCAACCGAATAAAGATACATAAACTGTAAACGCGTTTCAAACACTTTTATACTGTGTGATTATGATTATATATACAAATGTATATGTATTTCATATTGTTGGAATATATTTAAGTTTCTAATTTAATTCTAATAGTAATAAACTAGATAGCCGCTTTTTTAATGGACGATAGAAGTCCATCAGCATCAATTCCAGTATAACCGTTTTAATAGAAATTAACACCCCGTCCCGGATTTGCTGCTCTCAAAATGTGACATTAAAATCATATCACTGAAAAAATGCTGAATCATAAATTCATACAACATAGGTAAAGCATGTTTTCAAAATAAATAAAGTCGTAGATATATTCAGAAGTCTGGAAAATTAAATGTTTATTCGGGTCATTACACACTGTCGAAAGTGAAACCTAGCGGTCTCCAAACTAGGCCTATTTCACTAGTCTAAGATCTTTCAAATAATCATACAAGTTTTATTCCAAATGGGTTAAATGCATTATACAAATACCTTATCACTTTATCTGATTGAAAAATGGTGACGACTCAAGAAAAATTAGTAGACTTCCAAAAATGCAAAACTTCGAAATGAAAAGTCAATAGGTAGACTTGGCCTACAGAATCCCAAAATTAGATGTGACATCATTGACACGCAAACTTTGACTTATCTCTAAGGACCCAGAGTCTACTTTCAGGGGTCGACCGAGAGAATATTAGAGTCTAGATATAAATGTAGGAGCTGTCAAATATTACCTTGCTATCTATTTTAATGTATATAAATAATAGCACATCTCGGTTTCCTGCATCCTGTTTATTTTTTTTTCTCTCCGTATTTTCGCTATACATTCCAAATTACTATATGGCTTAAACTATTGAACAAACCCGATTTTACAATCATTAGTGGATCTTATATATAAGAATACATGTTGATTTTCGTAAATTTGGCCGGGTTAGTTGTGTTTACAGGAGTAATCTGGAATATGAATGCACCCATACCTGCTAAATGACTTAACATATTTGTACGAATGTAAACAAAGTTCATCACATACAGAAAAAAAAGAAATATCAGGGCCTAATATTAATGGCACAGAAAATTATCGTACAGATTCGTAAATTAGGTCCACATGTATGTTGTCTGTTATCAATTAAAAACGAATGAAAGTAAATTATTTGAGGAAATACAATAAAAATCGCATTAGAGCTTATCCTTCCTTTATTATTTTTATTCGAATTAAAATATATAAAATTATCTTATCTTAAAAAGAATAACAAAATTAAATCTGAACTTCAGATTGATGTCACACATGTGTCCATTGCAGTTTATTTTTACTATAAAATTATTTTCTGGAATTTTGTCTTTTTAATTCATTTTAACATGTTAGGCTTTATATAGATCTGTCACTGATTTTCTATTCCTCATTCTCTCTCATAAAACAATTTCAAAGGTATCGCATTCTAGTATTAAAAAAAATGTCAAGGTAATTCAGTCATATTGTTTATTATTTTTAAATATCTTAGATTTAGAATAAGTACACACTCAGAAATTAAATCTAAGGTGAACATAATACAGATTTGCTTTTAAAAGATGCAGCTAGCACTACGAACCCATCTAGTTCATACAGCTGCCAATCACTATCCTTCCCTCATATACTATTAGTGTCTATGGAGCGACATAGCATATGCATCAGTTTCCCATTCCTTTCTAAATAGGCTTAGTAACTGGCATATGTCTTGTCTTTTAGCCTTAAAGAGTTATTTTTCTACGTATATCAATGACTAAGTCGATAACCATTTAATTCGGGGGGGGGGGGGGTAGGGTTGGGCTGGCAAATTTTGAAAGTAAATTTTCTGGCCTTGAAAATATTGAAAATAATTAATCTAGCAAGAAAATAATTAGCTGATGCCAAAGTTGTGGTGATAATTAATCAATGTTTAAAAAATTCGGTTTGCCATATTCCTTTCTACAATTTATTCTGCTCGCTACGCTCGCCATTTTTAAAAAAATATTAGAATATAATAGGCCTAGAAAAAACATTTTACTCATCAACCCCTGAAAAACAATGGACTCTTCTGTAAATCAATGACACCAAATGTGTCATATGGAGTAAATTAGTTAAATACGTAATTCAGTGGCGGATCCAAGAAGGCATAAAAGACCTACGCCCAACCCCACACCCTTTAGATGCAAAAATATAGATGTATACACAATGACAATAAACTCAAAATCCCATACTTTAACAAAATATGTCAAAAACCTCTATGTTTCAAAAATAAAGAGCTAAAAAACATGGACTTTAAATACGATTTTCTCTATCTAAGAAAACATAAAAGTGAATTTTTGAAATAAATTACTCCTTTTTCATAATATATTTGGTAGTTGATGAAAAGAATTATAATTCAGAAAAATGACATAACTCTTCCTTGTGCAAAGATCCCTTATATACCCGCAGATGTGCAAGGTTATTTAGTCTACTTAGTTTTACATCCACGGTGAATTATTATGCACAAATAAGAAAAATCCAATGGTTACGCTATTTTTCACAATCCAGGATATAAGCATTATGGGGGACTCCAGAATTTTTTTTTTTATTGATCATTATATAATACATATATATATATAGATATATATATATATATATATATATAATATATATATATATATATATATTAATATATATATATATATATATATATATATATATATATAAATAAATGTGAAAATGTGGTGGAAGCGCCCTGCTCCCTTGTTCCTACTACTACGTAATGTTTTGTCCTATCCATTTGTCAGTCTGTCTGTCTGTTCATGTGTTAGCACCTTTATTTTTTATTTTGACTCTACATTATTTCTTCTTGAATACATGTTTACTCTCCACGGTTTAAAAACAGGTTTCTCTACTTGCAGACATTTAATCATTATAAGGAATCTGTCGGACTTTTTTGTTGCTATAACGAAATAAATATCAAACTTCACCGACAAAACCAAGAGTATATACTGTCTTATTCTGTTCTTTTGTTAATCAAATGGTCTTAACTCATTTCATTCTATGAACAAAAACTTTAAACAGAGCTTTGATTAAAAAATAATTTTATGATTATGACTCCGTTTCACCAATCATGCGTTTCACAGAACTTGACTTCATCACTAAACTTGACCTTTTTACCGAATTTGACCCGCTCATCGAACTAGGTTTCCATAGAACATTTGCGACGGGTGTGGCATGCCAGCAGAAAACGCAGATTTCTTCCGGACACCTGGTCCTATGCCGTTTGGGATTCGTAATTGTTCTTCATGTTGAGACAATTTGGACATCTAATTCGCCGTGTTATAATGAACTTGAGTTTTGATTATTTATTGGTACTTCTTCAATTTTACTTTATAGCTATACTAAAACTCAAAAATTTAAGTGCATTAAGGTCACTCAAAATATACACCAAACTCAAAATCAGGGTTAATAAATAATTGTCTGTGACTGGTCTTTACTTATTTCACTATATATACACGAAATAAAAAAAATATATTACATAAACAGCACTGTCTCAAACAGTTCTTTGAAAAAATTGAAATATTTAGATTTTCTCACTTTCTGTTAATCAATGCTTACTGTTTTAAGCTTACTGTATTAATATTTTTGGCATTTCAAAGATCCATATAAACTTAAAATGAAATATAGAAGTGAGCAAGCATAAATTATCTCTCTACACAACAATTTTCTGGAATTTTAAACTTACTGCATTGATTTGCTGAAAGTCTGAAATAAAGGGCTTTTTGGAATTTTGAGGTCTTCCCAATTTTTGATGGGTTTATTTTAGTAAAGATAATTTTTCCCCAAATAATTTTTGCTTTCTTTTTCAACACTATACCATAGACTACAAGAATCAAGAAAAAAAATTGATCCAACCCATGTGCAATTTTTTAGTGGTCATCTGAAAACACCAATTTTCCAATATTTTATGGGATTGGTAAAATTTGAAAAATGGCATAAGAAATTGATATAAAAAAAATCGAAAATAAACAAGTTTTTGGTTATTTTTTATTCCTGAAATATAAAATTGATACAATGTAATGACATACAGTGAATATGAAAAACGGTTTTTTTGTTTACTGATATCGTGATGTTGAAAATAGCTTATTTTAATGGATTTTAGGAGCCATTCTCCTTAAAAATAGCAAATGACGTTACCATGGCAACCAATATAGCAACGAAGTAAATGACAGTTTTTTTCTTCATAGTTGATGGTACTTATCAAAGTGTAGCAATATGGAGCAAATCGGTGACTATGCGTGTCATGGCTCTTTTTAAAACAAAACTTTGATTATTAAAGAGAATTGGTATTAAAAGCTTTGACTTCTTACATCCTTTTGGATTCAATTTACCGTGACATTTCGTATACTTGTTTAAAATCCCATAGATAAATGTAAGTTTAAACCTAAAACTTTCGTAAAAAGACAACAAGCATTCTGAAAATAGTTTGCCTACTTGCATGCTGAAATTGTAAAAGCTAAAGTCCATTCTAAATAGTCACTTGAGTTATCTTTAGTTGCAACAAGCGCATAACGATGACGCCACCGTGAATGTAAAATAATTTTCCGCTTTCGGGTCACGTGTGGGTGACATTTCATAGATGTGTAACGTTCAACCAAAAAAATTGCCCTGCATATAGTGATGAATCATAAATGTCGACTTTCCTCTTGGCCAATTCATAAATATAATTGAAATTTTACATTTGAATAGTGCAATTTCCTGCTATTGTTTCTCTAAGAATATCTTAAAGATCAGCTTATGTTTGGTATATGATTACGCTGATTAAACCCATAACTTTTGTCTGAATTTGAAACCCTCCTGATACACTTACTGTGGTTTCTTTGTTCGATGAAAGTCTTTTTGGGACAAATAGATATGAATCCAAAACGTTGTCCGTATTTACCGTATACCAGAGCATTTTCGCTCCCACTTAATTTTCGCCGCTATTGTCCAAAAATGAGGGGACGAATTTGAATTAAAGGCCTACATTTCAAGCTAAATTGCTGCATCACAAATGTCACTTTATAATATCATGGTGACTGACAAACGTTATCTGATATAAAAGAACGAAAATTTCAAAGTGCAAAAATGTGCAAACATGCAGTATTATAATGCATACACAATAAATTTCATGATAGTATACAACTTATTTTAATAAACAATAGAATTTCTTTTAATCGTTTAACAGTTTTTGATACACCACAATCAATAACAGAGCATTTTATCTTTATTAGTTTTTATTTTTATTATTTTATTATTATTATTATTATTATTTTTTTTTTTTTTTTTTGTTTTGCCAAAAAGTCATACTACTGAGGATTCGATACAACTTTTAGTCGAATATGAGAAGAGTTATCATTCAGTCAGCACACTTCTTATTATGAATTAACATCAACTGATATTTTGTAATTACAGCTTGTCTGTTTGGAAGATATGGAGTTAATTGTGGCTATAATTGTAGTGAAAACTGTATAAATATTTCGACGTGCAGACACGACAATGGTTCCTGTGAAGGAGGATGTTTAGAAGGATGGAAAGGAGATCGTTGTAATCAACGTAAGTTTTATTATTATCACTATTATTATTATTATTATTATTATTATTATTATTATAGTAGTAGTAGTGGTAGTAGAAATACAATAGGCTATTTTTAAAATATTTATTGTACCATAATTCAATGACTACAATCTTTAATAAACATTTTTTTCGATATCAAAGCATGTGAAACGGGTACATTTGGACGAAACTGTCAGGAGACATGTTTTAACTGTCAGAATTACACCTGTAATAGAACAGATGGCGCGTGTCAGTCTCAGTGTATTGCCGGATATAACGGAACTTTTTGTAACATCAGTAAGTGCTCTTGTACTTATGAATATCGTTAATATCTGCAATTTATATATTACCTGCCGTAGAGAAAATTCATTTTCACTATTGCATTTATGTATTTTAGAGAAGCCAAAGTTAAAACGTCCATAATATTGGCATCATTAGATAAATTTTTTTCTCATATTCCATTTGAATTTTTAACTTTCCAAAGGCTAAGATATTCATTTTTATAGTGGATACTCTTAGACAGATTAAGCGACACAAATATATTTTATAATTTGACTTTGTGTTTATATCAAGTTCGAGCTCAACTGATGTCATCGTATTAACAGAAATAATCGTCTCGAGCATTTTGTAAGACTATATTTATGATATTGTAATAATATTTAACGAATACTTATAACTTAGGAAATATCAATGCAAATATTTATATATACTTCATTTATTTGACAGTTATGTAGCAAGAACATATGTTTTGACTTACAAAACTAATCTTATATAGTCCAAAGAGTTTTAACTACAGCTACAGTGGAACTACAGCTAGAAATTAGTACTTTGTCGACATTATATTTTTTTCAGGTTTGTTCCAACCTATCAAGTCAGATTTAACGGATACAAAAACTGTAACGTATGTCGGTGTAGCAGTTGGGTGCTTGATCGCGGTTGTAGTGATGACGATAATTCTAATCACGTTCATGTAAGTTAGATATACCAATCAACCAAACAAATGTCTTGTCCAGGGCATTCAGCAAATTGTCTGTCTCCAGTATACACAGTTTACCTCAGATTTAAAAGGGGATTAGCTGGATTGTTTTATTTTTGAAAAAAAGTTTTCCCATTTTTACAATTTAACCTGATATACAATAACAAAAAGACATACACAGGCATAAAGTGAAAATTCCTTCAGAAGCCCAGATTTGGCATTTTTTCAACTGCAGTTGATGAACTTAATTTTACTATTTGAATATCTATACCTCATTAGAATAGACCTAATATTCACTAAGGAATATATATACATTCATATAATGGCCTGTGTACAACTCTTACTGGTTATTGTACATCAAGTACAAGTGGTAAAAGTAGAAATGATATAGATACTGTTTTGTAAACGCAGATAATGCTTTAGTATGCAAACATAATTACAGACATCAGCTAAGTGTCAGTGGCATATACATTGTGTATAGAAATAAATCAGTTCTCTGAACTTTTGTGTTTTATCTTACAGTTAATCACATTTAAGATGCCATGAACTCAAAACATTTATATCTTATTGAAATGATTTTCCCTTGCATACATCTTCGGGCGTTCAACTGATTTATATGCCATGAGCAGTATATTCAATAAGAGCAGGTAAAAATCGATAAAAATCACAAATTTACGACACTTGTTTTTTATTTTGCCACTATTAGTGCATCATGCCATAGGATAGGCGTAGAAACCGGTGGGAAGGGGGCAGGGGCCGCCCCGCCAATTTCATCACACACATTTTTTTGTATTATCATGTTTCGAATGCGGAAAAGGCTTCTCAGGGGTTTTTAAATAGAGCTTTCGAAATTTTTCGCGCCTTTCTTCAATTTCTACAAACTTCCCTTTAACTCGGAATCCTGGATCTCTCTCTCTCTCTCTCTCTCTCTCTCTCTCTCTCTCTCTCTCTCTCTCTCTCTCTCTCTCTCTCTCTCTCTCTCTCTCTCTCTCTCTCTCTCTCTCTCTCTCCTCTCTCTCTCTCTCTCTCTCTCCTCTCTCTCTCTCTCTCTCTCTCTCTCTCTCTCTCTCTCTCTCTTATATATATATATATATATATATATATATATATATATATATATATATATATATATATATATATATATATATATATATATATAGGCGTATGAACCGAAGGCCAGGGGGATCCGCCCCTTTTTCACATACAAATTTTAATTTATATATTAAAATCACGTCTGGAATCCCCCCAAAACATTTCACGCCTCACTTCGCTCGTCGAATCACTTTACTTTCATCCAACTTTGAATGCTCAATCTGTTTTTGATGATGTTTGCATTGCATCACAGATGAGTATAATATTATGTCGCCAAAATAAAAACAAATTTCCCTAAATTTGTCGCGTTGTGCTCCGTTCGGCGAATACATTTTATATTTATACTACTCCAAATTTGAATACTAGGACTGCTTTTTCATGATGTATGCATTGCATCACAATAAGTATAATTTTATGTCACCAGCCTAAAACACCCACCTTTTAATTTCTTTTTTTACATCTCATGTTGTATGTATTAATTCATCAAAAGGCACATGCCAATTATTTTCCCCAGGGAAAACCGCTTTAAAAATGCCCTCCACTTTTGATATGCTTCCTATGCCACTGCTTAGTATAGATATATCTAAAATGTAAATTACACAGTGGAAATGGAAGGTGATAGCACTGTATGTAAATGATATATTGTATATATTTTACATCAGCTATGAATAGCTATATATCTATATATCTATATATATATATATATATATATATATATATCTATATATATATATATATATATATATATATATATATATATATATATATATATATATATATATAATATATATATATATATATATATATATATATATATATATATATATATATATATGTACGAATCTATTCATCCAGTCTTGTATTTACAAATTGTAATGCAAACTGTAAGATTTTAATCATTTAGAAAATGCTGAGGATTCATTCAAAATATTCATCACTAACATCATTGATTTAACCAAGTATAATTACTCATTTGCTTTCAGACGACGAAAATTTACTACAAAGGAAAAAGAAGTGAAAGAAGAGTGGCGAAAATCTAGAATGCTTCTGGACTTTGGTATGGCATATTTATCCGGCTCTGATATTTCCTTAAAATATTCAATATTTTTATTTAAATGTGACAGTGGGTAAAACAAAAACGTTGATGATTATATAAAAATGTACAAAGTAATAACGTGATAGTGCAACATTGATATCTGTCTGTGGACATGTCTAATTAATTTTAAACTTCAAATCGGAACATATCAGTACGTATCTTGTACGGATCCTGCTGCCTCTTAGTATTGTTATGCAAAACAAATGTCCTCGTACTTACAGATGGTGTAAATATTACGGCAGGACTAGACAACATGGCTATGGCAAATGTTGATACAACCACAAACACAGTTGATGATACGAGCCTCGAGGATGAACAGAGATACTGTAATCTAATAGAAGTTACAAATATACCTATTTCGGACCTGGCTGATGTGATCCGGTATAAAACGGATTCGGAAAATGCATTTCGAGATGAATTCAAGGTGCTGTGTACGAAAAACAAGTTTATTTTCAAATCATTCTTCTTTAACATACTTTATTCATACTATGAATTTACACTTTGAAATTAAAGAGGAAACGAATTATATCAACGTTATATATTTTGAAATAAACAAACTATGAAAACTTATGGATATAAATTAAATGATTTTGCGTACATATAATTGCTTCTGTATACTTGTCTGATTCCTTACGTAGGTATCCATCACACTGGTTGTATTGCTAAATGGTAGTCTATCATTTTGGACTTTGTGAAAGAATAATTAAACTCGAACGGTCGATAACATGATACCAAAGTTATAATACTCAAGACGATATCGTTCCTGTCAATAATACTTCATCAGTTGAGCTCCAATTTGAAAAGTATGTGTATTTTCTAAAGAGAAAGTGGTATCATACAAGGCCAAATAATATCTCTAAAAGTATAGCCGAAATAGATAAGTATTTTGAAAGGTTTTCTATTTCCATATAGAGTATTTGATCTTTCTTTGATAGGCGCTATCGGAAGGAGAGTGTGGCTCTAGCAATTTTGGTCGTTTACCAGCTAATATTCCAAAGAATAGATACAAGAATATGTTTCCATGTGAGTACTGAGATTCTTTATCTGATCTAATATACTAGTTCCTTGTCAGGAATATGCTTAGATACGGACACTTGAAAACAGAAATTATTATACAGCAGAACGTCGATAAGTCGAAGTACAGGGGACCAACTGGAAAAGTTCGAAACATCGGGACTTCGACTCATTGATGGTAACTGAAAAACTATACATTCTTAGTTTTTTTATAACGTGTATTAAGTGTTTCGAAACCATTGAAGACATGACAGTAACTAGTGCTAAACTCAACTGATTTTTACCTAAACTAAACATTGAAGAAGATGGAGAAAAACTATTATGCGGAGATTTCATACATATGCAAATTTCGAATCATATGCAGGAATTTTCGTTGTTTTTATAGAAATGGGTCCAAATATTTATTCGAAATATCGAGAAATTCGACTCATAAAAGTTCGAAATAAAGAATGTTTATGAGTAGCGTTAAATAACAAAATTATTCGGGACTTTGTGAATTGTTCGAGATATTCGACTCATTGAAATTCGACACATAATATTGTCATATTATCGGGATCAAACAAATATAGAGACATTTCTTTATTTCATTCGTCCAAATTTTTGTCCACGGTATTCTTTGGAGATGGCTTGATATTAACAAATGTTTTCCACTACAATCAGCACGAAGTAAAGTTGTGTTGAATGTTTTACATAGCTGTCATTGACATACAGTGTCCTGTTTAGTATACATAATACATGGATCAAAATTCATGATTCTTTCAATATAATTTTTACGAAACGTCATGCACACACTAACCTGGGTATTCTAGAGTATCTTTTACTGTTTTGGAGTCTCTTTATAATTGTAGTTACAGACCAATCAATTATTTATTTGATATATTTACGGTGCCATAGAAACTATTTTCATTGACTATTGCTGGTTCCAGTATATAGTTATCATGTTATCATTATTATTATTATTA
>BROG01002043.1:0-17795 GCA_030159075.1 Atrina japonica | reverse complement strand
AGGCAATAAAGAACTATTGAACATGCCGCACGATAATTGACCGATCGCTACGTGTCTTACACATGACTGTCCATGTGCTTTTTTGACGTCATTTGATTGTGATTTCATAATCATTGAAGCGTTTGTGGACCATTTAATTGTGACGTCATAATGAAAATGTTTGCCAAAAGGTAGCGTGTCGGGCATTTGTGACATGTCAATACCCAACATACTAGGAAAACATATTTTGACGATTGATAAAACAAATGATACTTTTCTTTCAATTTCATTTTTACAAGTTAAAAAATTATTGCCATCAGGCCGCGCAGTGCTTCGTCTCCGTAGGGAATAAATAACTGAATATTTCAAACAGAGAGGCTTTATTCATTTTATGAACATGGCAAAATTACTCAGATATCCTAGAACACGACTGTGTTAAAACTAAAAGGTTTATGTCATTTTTTTGTGTCAGATGACCTATTCTAATCGCCTTTTGTCTCAGGGGTGCACCGCTTTAAACATCTTCTCCAGAACCGCTGCATGAATTGAAAAACGGATTATTTCTGAGTGATCTATATGGATGTAAGATTCAATTTTGTATTTTTATAGAAATAGGAATACTAATTTTTGACGCATTTTTAAGGTCTTTTCAGACTCTGTCATTTTTATTAATTTTCTCAATTATCTCCCTTTGTATTCACTTTGCATTCATTAATTTATAGGCTTTTAAATGAATTTCGTAAGACTAAAAAGGGGGGGGGGTAATTCTTCACATGGTCAGCTTGTTCTTGGAAACCACTGAAGGGATTTTGACCAAACTTTACAGGAAAGAAGTACTCACGGTCCTCTACCATAGTTGTGTTTTTTCATGTTTTGGGCTGTATTTTTACATTATCTTGAAATGTATGATAGATTGAGAGAAAGTGAAATGAGCAAAAATGTTCAGCAAGCAAAGATCTACAAAAAAGTCAACATTGCAGAATTTGTCGGGGCAATTCTGATGAGAGTTATTTGATATTTCCCCTTTTAAGTGGACCTCATGTTTTGGACAATTTTGTCCTATTATATTGAAAAGTATTTAGATATAGAGAAAGTGAAAGAGGCAAAAATGTTCAGCTATGGAAAACCCCTCCCTATAAAGTATAACAATGCCATGAATGGCGTTGTTGTATAAAGACTTGTTGGAGAGAGAGAGAGAGAGAGAGAGAGAGAGAGAGAGAGAGAGAGAGAGAGAGAGAGAGAGAGAGAGAGAGAGAGAGAGAGAGAGAGAGAGAGAGAGAGAGTCCTTAATGTACACTTGAGTACCCATTATTATCTCATTTTATTTGGACCAATCCAAAGCTCCAAATAATTGTTATCTAATGGTAATGACTAATGTAAATGGAACCTAGACAAACTTAATGTTTCAGTTCTTTGATGATATTTTAAATATTAAAAAGGAACTGAAAGGTGTCGTCACTGAAGTTTCCACAATCGCATGGGATGGGGTGGGGTTTGGTAAGACGTAACAGAAAACTTCGTCCTTGTACTACACAATCATATTAGATAGTTGATAAGATGAAAGTGCAATATGTAATATATTAAAATATTTATTCTGAGTACACGGGCAAGATCTACGTGTAATTACAAATATATGTTCTGATTATTCTGCGTTACTGGAAATTCATAGTCCTAAGTATTTTTGCTCTGATTTACTGATTTTATAGGGGTGTTGTTAAAAACATAATTCAAAATATTGCATGGACAATTTCCAATAAATAAAATCCTGTTTTAGACGGATTGAAATGATAATAATAAGACTAAATCCCGGACTCAAAGGGGAATATACTCCACCCGTAAACCCGTTATGAAACCGCTAATGATTTGTTTAATTCGGTGTATATGTATGTCCCTTACTCATCATTCGACATCGTTACGTATATTTTCGCATGTGTATGTGTGTATATTTTGTAGTGCTCACTGAAACAAAAAGTCTTACACAGACGTACACCGTTACATATATTCAGCTAGGTGTGCTAACATTGATTATAAATCTTGTTTGAGTCATAGCTATATGACCTTAATGTAGAACTTTGATATATCTTTGGTACAATGTACTTGTTTTTAAACTGTCAGACCTAACGTAGGAGATACTAAGTCTAGAATAAAAATACTAAGTCTGACGTTAGAGATATCAAGTCTTACATAAGAAATAAAAAAGTCTTACCTAAGAGATACTAAGTCTAATGTGGGAGATACTAAGTCTTAAGTAAAATATAATAAATCTTACGTTAGAGATATTAAGTCTTACATAAGAGATAATAAGGCTTATGTCTGACATACTAAGTCTTACCTAGGAAATGCCAAGTCTAAAGTTAGAGATGATAAGTCTTATGTAAGAGATACTAAGTCTTAGTTAGGATTTAGTCTTATGTAAGAGATGATAACTCTTGTGTAATATATATACATTGTATATATATTTCTATGGTGATACTTAATATGCTGCCATAATAAGGAACATTAAAATCATCAATAATAATATTTTCATTTGCAGTAGATGCGTTACTATCAGAATACCTTTAAAAGTTTTGTTAAATTTGATCTAAATTGATCATCCTTACAGAATTTAGAATGCTGAAGTGAGACATAAACAACGTAAGCACAATAGATTTCAGGATTATAATTTTGCTCTATCGAATGGATAAAACGTGGACTATTAACGACCATTTACTCTCAGTAAAAAGATTATCATTGTATCAACACCTTTTGTCAATTCCCAACATTTCTAATATCATATTCTAATTCGTTTCACTCGGTCGAACATAGATACTTTATAAAATAAACAAATACACTTATAAGGTATGAAGCGCTCTTTGCAAGTGCAGTTTATTCTTAAAATTATATTAAAAATTAAATATCACTGTCTCCTGACCACGTGACCTACAATGTAAAAACAAATACGGTAGTCACTCTATACAGGGTTATTTTAGCCCCGTGATATTTTCGAACTATTACACTTACGGTTTCGCCCCATTTTAAATTCACCCAAACTCATTGCAATTCCAATTAACAATATGATTTTATTTTATCGCAAAGTTTTATTAAGCAATTCATAATTTTGTGTGTCTACTCTCTGTGTGATTACATTGAAATTTTATTAAAAACAATTTTGTGTGTCTACTCTCTGTGTGATTACATTAAAATTTCATTAAAAACAATTTTGTGTGTCTACTCTCTGTGTGATTACATTAAAATTTCATTAAAAACAATTTTGTGTTGTTTAAAATGAATTACATAATGAGTACTCCCTGCAATTATTAAAGTAGACGAATTTACCGTGTTGATTTCGCCCAGTTTTGAATTCGCCCACTAAAACTGAGGGTGAAAGTGGCGAAAATAAAATGGGGGCGAAAGTACCTTGTATATGGTAGTTCTAATTCCAATAAAGTGTAATTACGTAAATAAGCGGGTTTCATTACTACACAGAAAAGAGCCTTTGAATGGTTATTATCTGTATATATCAGACTACGCTATGTAACAAACACCAGAAATTCGTGCAATGAATATTTATTATCATCTATTTTTATGATTACAATGAAACAAAGTAATGGATTAAAACTTCAACTTGTTGTTTGGTGAAATACTTTGGGGAAAAAATGACAGAATGTGTATTTCAAATAGGTATGATACTAAATCACAAATATTTGGTGAGAGTGAAATTGAATACCCTCGTTCGTTTCTCATTATTTAAAACCATGACCATTCATACATAATATAATAACCTTATTTTAGTATATTGTTACATACTATTGCAGAATTCGAGTTATTTTTTTATGATATTTGATTGTCTTTTATTTTATTGTAGACTACATATGGCAATGAAGAGACCACGCCTTGTGATAGCTGCCGTGTGTTTGGTGATAGCATCAATCTTCTTAGTATTCAGTCACAACATTTCAGTGTTTAATATTTTACACAAGGATACTTCAACAATACAAAACGAAGTTATGAGTGTAAAACGAGCACCTGCTGTAATGTATTATGACAATATAACCGATGACAAAGAAAGAATAATCGCCACAGCAAGGAACATTACGAGCAATAGTGATTTATTAATAGTTTCCTTTATAAACAATGCCTATGTTCCTTTTGCTAATAGCTGGCTTTGTAATACTAAGTACATGTCTATACACAAACATCTACTTATAATCGCAGCTGACCTTCAAACTTTACAGCAACTTAGGAAGAACCACCCTCACATCCGGTCAGTGGCCATTACCGGATTTAATGTGAAAGGTGATCAGACTTATACACATTCTGGTTATGTCCGCATCGGGATCAGAAGAACTATTGTATTGAACTGGTTACTACAATCGAATTTTGAAATTTTCCTGATGGAATTTGATTGTTTATGGGTTCGCAATCCAGTTCAAGAAATGCTTAGACATAGAGACCATGATTTGGTGATATTACCCGTACATAGCATACAGAAAGATCTGGTAGCCATTGGGTTTTACTATATGTTTCCAACGGATAGAATGAAAAGTATGTGGAATGAGCTGTGTAACCGACTTACGGTGTTAGATAATAAACTGGTCAAGATGAAGCCAGGAGATATCATATCGGAGGAGGACAACGATCAAAAATATCTCATAAAATTAGTGAAGGAGAAATATGCTAATGTCAAGGTCAAAATTCTTCCAATCGAACAGTTTCCTGATGGCACGTGGTACAAGGGCAAAAACCCGCATACAAAACTCAACACTACAAATATATTCATAGTGAATAACAATTTTATACAGGGAAATGGTGCAAAAATACACAGAGCAAAACAATTTGGCCATTGGTTTGTTAAACAAGATGGCGTTACGTGTGACGAAAATGCAATAAAAAATGTAGTAGGCCTATAACAGTATTTGATATTAGGCTGTTATGTTTCTAAATCTTACATTTAACTGGTAAAGTCTGCCAAATGTTGATTTTTCTGTCTAAAATATTTATATATCCTAGTCTTAGTTGGATTGAATTTGATGAAGTGAAACAGTTTGGGTATTTAATGTCCAGTTTCTGTCTCATGTAAGTTTCATCCGATGTGATTATTCCTAAGAATATTCCGTTTATGATTGAATTCTGCCTACTGAGTAAATATCATTTCGGGAGCGACTGGATTTAAGAGCATTCTATGAGTACTTTCCCGAAAAAAATATAAACGTTTTATGATGTCAGGCTGCTGTTGTCGCCACACTAGTAAGATTGATTGTCAAAACATAATCGAAAGTTTGTGGAGCGTGGATTAAAAGTATAGCAATATCATGGGTACTCTGTGTGCTTCTTCCATTGAGAGCTTTGCTATGCTCTTTCCTACCATTGGGTCTCATGCCACCGAAAGTTCTCGTACATATTTTTATTATTCATGAAACCTCAGCCAATGTGAGTAAACGGTAACTTGTCGGCATGAAAATATACCCGCGACAGGCTATATTTATGCATGAAATCCGTGCTAGGCAAAGTATTTTATCTGGGCCCGAAATCCTCAAATTTACTCGGTACTCAAGCTTAACTTTTATTTCGTTATTTTGACTGTAAAATCGCTTGTAAACATATTATTACTTTTCATCAATCACATATCAATTTTTTCGTCACACTTATGATTTTCATGTAAGAATTGAATAAATACGTTGAGTACAGTACTCTAAATTTGAGTACGTACTTAAACTAGCGGAGTAATGTTTTAATTATCAAATGGTCGGACGAGTCTACTCACTTTTCATTTATGACAGGCTTTACGGGAAATGCATGCCTTTTGCAACAAACTGGATAAGAACGCATGATGAGAGAGAGCCGTCGTGGCTCCGTGGAAGAGTGCCTTCAAAGGCATTTGGTCTCCATATGAGTGAAATATTTTTGAGTGGGGCGTTAAACAACAATACAACAACAATAACTACAAGGGTTCATGACTGTCCTCCCCTCCAGGTTATATCGGTTTTACTATAAAATATTTTGCCTTGCTCCGATTCGACGCATTACTACAGCTCTAGGAGCTCTTAACATTGGCAGGAACAGACCACTGTGTACCAGTTAGTTTTACCAAAGGTACGGTGTCCTCTGCGGACGTACTGGCACCTGCTCTGAGTTGCGTTCTTCCAAACAATCCAATAGTTTTAATGTTACAGACACTGTCCCCCCCCCCAAAAAAAATAAAAAAAAAAAAAATAAAAAACGAATTTACTACTTTGATTATCTAAAGAAAAATTATTTTTCAAATGATAGACCCAAACTTACCAGAAACAAAATATAAGGATTTTTTAGAGTAAAAAATAAATCTTTTATTTAAAATGAAAATACTTTGCAACACAGTCACATTTATGATCGATTTCTGGAACATTTACACAACCAGGCGAGCAATAATTTTTTGTGTCATCCCTGTTTACCTATGATTCAGACCTGTTGTGTTTGTAAATATAATTATGTTAATCTATCGTGGTATATCCATACATAAATTGATGAATTGCGCAAATGTTTACAACGACTTATTGTAATGTTATCTATTTTGTTTTGTGTTATTTTTAAATTCAGTTTAGTATGTTTTGATACATTTTATCTAAATATATAATTCTACAAATAATGTCATAATAAAAAGATTTTGTGATGTATTTAAGTTAGGAAACATTCAATATTCAAAGCATTATATGAATATGATTTTCCGTAAGAAATATTGTGTAATTTCTATAATAAAAGTGATGGCAACTCATGGCTGTTTTGTGTTATTGAGCTGCTATAAATTTACTGAAAATTACCGATACCCAATAGTTAGTGGGTTCGGAGGTCAATATTCAAAAGTGGTGCGTATTGGACAAACACGGACCTCTGGAAACACGAGGAATGGAAACAAGCCAGCAGCCCTTTTCACAAAAAATCTTAAGATTATTCTTAAGATAAAATCTTACGAGTATCGTAAGATAAATCTTAAGTCATTTTCATAAAAGCTATCGTAAGATTTAATTAATCGTAAGATAAAATCTTAAGTTTTACGATTAAAGTAAGCATAGCAACGACGTTTCACTTTCGATTCGCATACGCATACAATTTTTCCGGTAAGGCGTCACATGTATTTTAGTTGATGTATTTGCACTGAATATAATCCAGAAAAAAAAATATTTTTGGTGTAAATGAAATTCAATCAAGTTTGAAGAATGATTAAATAGAGTTTCACAAAGCTCTACTTATTTTTTACTCCAGCCTTTTGAAATTACACAATACTAGCGTATTTGTTTGTGAAATACATGTATTATGTTATCTAGATCTATACGGCATCAGTAAATTATATGTTTATAGGCTATGTTTTTGTGTATTAACATTTTAAATTCTATTTCGTAATTTAAATGTGTGTGTTGAGTAGACTTCTCGTTTGCGTTTTAGATATTCATACTGCCAGGTGTTCACTTTTAAATTCATAAATTTTAAATTTATCATTGAACTTTACCCAATTTAAAATTGTTTACAATATAAACACTACTTCATTCGTGAAATACCTAGTAGTAAATTATTTATACGATATCGTGTGTTTATATTTTTAGATCTAATTGTATTTCATAAAAATTTGGTTTTTTACATTTATTTTACATATCCATTTAGATACACGATTTATACTAAATTGTTATAGAATACAATCCTTAGTGAGGATGTTTTAGGTTTAAATTTTTTGAATAAATTGTGAAGCAATATTTCATTTGAGACTATGGGTCACGCACCTTTGAAAAAAATAAAGCTGGAAATTCGTAAGCTTCCAGACTCGATCTAACGACAAGTTCGGTGTCCCATTGTTAATCTCAAAGGGATTATTTTCACAGCAAACGGTCCTATAGGGTATCCTTCCCTGGAGATGGTGTAGTTTTACAAGTTTTGAAGTTTTTAGACACTAAATTATGACCTGTTTGTCCTTCAAAGTATCACATCGCATTAGCGGATATAGAAAATTTGTAAAAGTGGTGCCGATGGTGACATGGGATTATTACTTTTTAAAAAATGTCGTGTACAACTTTTATATTATGTATATCTCACCAGAGCTAAACCGAGAATTTAAAGGGGGGCATAAGTCTTGATATTGTTGCTGAACGGAGCGAGTCGGGAAAATTCTGTGTTTTTTTAGGAATCTAGAGAAATTGAAGGTTTTACACCTATTTTGTCAACTATAGGGATCGCATTTCGTAAGGGGATCGGGGTTTACGCTTCCAGAAAAAAAAAGAAATTTAAAGTCCATAGACGCCTTTTTCTACATTCAGACGCGACAATATGGCCTTTGCCTGATAATCCGCTAATAAATCAAATTGATTATCGTTCTCAAAAGAAGATAACTGATTCAGCAAAAAAGTGCAATGTTAAATGTATATTAAAATCGGAGCAGAAATTCGACCAAGTAGTCTCAAGGAATTTTTTTTATTTTTAACTAAGCTTTGAGAGCCCTACCGTCCCTCTAAATCCGCCGATGCAATTTAAATATTTCCTGGTAATGATGATGATAGATCTAGTAAACTCGACTTCATTTGAAACACCCCTTATCAGCTTGGATCGACCTGTTACATGACGTCAGAGTGCGTGACTTTAAGAACGCTCGGATTTGGTACAGATGTAAACAATAGTGGCAGGGCTAGCAAATTTTAATTTTCTTGACTAAATCTATCATTGTAGATCTATTAAAGGATTACAAAAGGTATGCATATGTTATCATATCATGACAACGATATAGGCCTAGATTTTTCTGATTCACGGATTATGTGACGAGGACAGTACAATATGGTAGCCTAGATCTTTTGTAGTTTCAACACAAAGTAATCGATCTAGTCCTAGATTTATTAACCTACTAAATACAAAATGCCCTCAGGATATGGGGAGGAATTTCATGATATTTTCTGTGTGCCTTTCAATTAAATCTCTTGTTGTGTCTGCTAAGTTCACGATGCAGTGCCTCGGAAAAACCTAACGGCTGGTCAATATTTAGTGACTCGTCGATCTATCTATACTCACATTTTATTGTCAAAAATACGTTCTCTGCGAATAGCTATTCTGTTAATCATATCAAACAACATATCAGATCATCTTTTTTTTTCTATGGAGACACTTACGATTATATTGATAAAATCTTAAGAGTAAAAATTTCTCTTAAGTGTGGGTGATAGCTCTCTTAAAGTTACGACAAATTTTTATCTTAAGATTCACTTAAGATTTTTCATGCAAACCATAACAATCTTAATTTTACT
Source organism: Atrina japonica (assembly GCA_030159075.1). NCBI lineage: Eukaryota > Metazoa > Mollusca > Bivalvia > Pterioida > Pinnidae > Atrina > Atrina japonica. The sequence goes on along the minus strand of BROG01002043.1, from coordinate 8,580 downwards.
CTTAAGAGTAAAAGTTATCTTAAGATTTTTTGTGAAAAGGGCTGCTGGATTTCTGTAAAAATGACTAGATCGACTAGACATACTAGTGTTATGGATAAGATTTAGAGAGAGGGGCGGTATCAGATTAGGAGGCAGTTGAAGCTACGGAGAAGCTGTCTACCGGTAGTATTAATCGTTAAGTTGATGGCGATCAGACATCTATACCTACAACCCATGGATCAGAATTAAGTGAACACGCTCACTCACAAATGATTCATGTAAATATTGAACACGTACAGCTTGTTATAAAAAGTGGTTCTACTAATCACAGTGATACTATAGATGACACATGATGATGATGATGATGATTCACAACGACTTGGATGAATACTGGATAGTTTGTATTACAACAACATGACACTCAGCAGTCAGACTGGAAATCAAGGACTGCGTATTTAAAATGTTTAATAGGGCTGGAAAGTCTCGTGTATATTCATTTCCGGTTGATGACTTCCGGACACCAGATTATCAATGCCCCTGGTTTGCCTAAGGCTGAACATATTAAACTTAAGATATGTTATTTAAACACTTTTATTAATTTCCCCAAAGTTATAATTAATCGATGTCAGAAATTGTATTTAATTCAACAGTTTTTCTATACTATGTGCGTTGTATAATGCATGTTTTGGGGCAATTTTGATCGCCGACTAGAGACATCTAGCCGCCCCAAAACAATCACCCTTGTTTTGGGCGCAATAAGATCCTTTACGTCTTAAGTTACACACGCAGAATGTAGAGTAGTAAAAAGCTTCATGAGCTGCGAAACCCCTCCTAAGATCGCAAAATCCCATCTACGCACAACAAGACTATGATGTAATATAGATCTTCCATAATGAATTTTTTTTTGAATTTTACTTCTTTAAAAACCGCCATTTTTTAAATAAATGGCAGAAAACTGGAAATACCTCCCACATGAAATGAAATTACAGGTTTTCTCTAATTTACCTATCAACAAATTAGAAGAGTTAAAGCTTCCAAACAAAGATGCTTGGTGTATTTATAATCTAAAATGGTCCCATGAAAAATGGGATGAAGATAGAGATTGGCTACTTCTTATCAAACAACGATACTCTTGGTTAGAAGCTAATAAAAATTCCAAAGATTGTTTAAACTTTGATATCGTCTTGGTGTGCAGAAGTAGATTGGATTACCGTGAATGGATTAATGCCAAAAATTAGTTATTCTCAAGATTTGGAGAGGTGTTCTCATCTGATTGGCAAAATATATTTGAGGATGATAAAGTTGTATTTGTTTGTGTATTAAGACCACATATGACGCATATTTCAGAGAATATGTTTCTAGAGGACTTAGGGAGGAAGGATGAGATGCGTACCGATGAAGATTATACCAGTATGGTTAGGGGCTTAGCGAATTAATTACGGTTGTGCATTTAAGATATCGTCAAAGGCAAGATTATATTTAAAACGTTTTGGAAGCTCTTTTATGTGATAGACATGATCATAATTATGCTTTTTTGAAGAAAATATGATTAAATCTATTTTACACGAATTCCCTTTGTCAAGTTTTTATGATTTGTATGTTAAAACATTTTATACAATACATACTGAAATGGAAGTTGAATTGCCACCTCATGCGATCATATATGCTGGAAATGGGACGGTGTTGATGGTTAGACCTTCTGATAGTGACACGGAATAGAAGCACAAAAACAAAGATTTGTATGAAAAAAAATTGAATTGAAGTAAACAAAATTTTACCAAACAAAACAGACGATGTCATATATAACAATTGAGAATTTTGATGAAAGTAAATTATCTATGGGATCAATTAAAACATTTAGTAAATCTCACAAATTTACTAAGATAGCTATTTTATATGATAAGAAGTCTCTCTTTGTACAAACACCCAAATTATTTTCAATCGGCGCATTCGTAAATCATAACAAAAATACGCATGAAGTAGAAAACTATAGTGTGGCTTTCAAATGTTTTGAAGAACATAAAGGTGTGAATGCAGAAGAAGAAAAGTTTATTAAGATGATAGAAAAAATCACCCACTTTATTCGAAAAGAAATGGGTAAACTTGTTCCTGAATTGGATAAACCCATCCATCCAGAAAAGCTTAAAATTTTAAGCTGTAATAACAACAGTGCTTCTCCCACAATTTATGCAAAAACTATTATGAATGGAGATCAAGTAGTTTCTAGAATTTTAAGAAAAGCAGAGAAGCACGACGATAAAAAGAAGATAAAGAAGGGTTTTGTTGCTGTTGATATAAAAGATTATGTAAAGAAAACATGCAAAGTCATCGGAGGACTAGATATTTCTAGCGTCTTTATCAATTGTATGACTGAAACTATCCAAGTTAAACTTTAACATCTAAATCGCACACCAATCCCAATTTAAGTAAGTGCCCAGGGGCCAATACCATATATCCAGGAGATTTCACCCTCCCTTTCCGACCTTCTTGCTGAAAGGTATGATTAATTCGTCTCTGTTTCATTAAATAATCAATATCTTCTTTAAGCTCTTGCTTAAATTCTTCTTTAAATTCTTCTATAATTTCTTCCTTCAACTCTTCTTGTTCAATATCTTCGAAATAAAATGCCGTCATAGATCCCATCTTTTTATATTACATTTTTTTAAATTCTAAAAGTAAATGAATGGGTCTTCCATGATTGTCAACCTTTTTCCATTTTCATCTTTAGCTTCCAAACATAATTCCGTAATTCTCTCCCGTTTAAATTTCACGAACTCAGGTTTTTTTTAAATCAACATGATATAACTCGCTAAATTTTACATTGGGACACGGTAGGCTTTTAACGGTGGTGCTTTGTTGACTGTTTAAATAATGACCTTCAACATCTCTACAATGAAAATTGAGGAGTTTTAAAGGTGCTTACTCTAAAGGTTTCCACGCTTTAGCAGAAAGTCCTTTGTTTTATCTTTCTAAAGACGCATCACTAAATCCAAATATTTTATTTAATTCGGGCAGTAAACTTATTTCATTGTTTGATTTAGGATCTATTATTAACATTGCGTCATTAGCATTAATGTACATTTTTCTTGTGTAAGGCGAAAATATATTTCTTAAATTTTTAAAATTATAATACCCCTTATCTATGATTATATGTCCTTTTCTACCCGCTATATTAATACCTATTTTAAGATTTGAGGGTATGTTGAACAATGCATACCACATGTTGATAGATTTAACAGCCACGTGCCAATCACCTGCAGTATTATCTATGTAGCTAGTTAATTTTACAAATTTTACAAGCTCACCAATAGTCGTTATTAAATTTCAATAAGTATATAATTAAATTTTTTTTAAAAAATCACAAAATCAAACTACCCAGTTGGTCCTATGTATAGTGATAAAGAGAACCTCAATTTAACATTATTTGATATTTACGTCAACGAGACTAATCATTTTCATGCTTCGTTCGAAAATATCTTCTTAAAATACGACATCCCAGATATTTTTGGAGTTGGAGATGGAAACGTAAAAACGCTATTGAGCAGGTAGTATTACGAACCTATCACCTTTTGGAGAAATGAACTGAATTTTGCCGTTTGGTGTGCAACGAGTGGTTGTGGCGTGTCCATCGAAAAAACGATGGCAGGCGATCCTTTGTCAAAATCTTTATTTAAATTCCATATTTATTTCCAAATAAGAAGAATTTTGAAAGAGATGTCCTGTCCATTACGTCGATAAATCTGCTTACAAGAGAATATGCAGAAAGTTTAACGTACCACCCGAAACAGATTGGAAGATTAAAGGAACCATTTTCGGACAAGGATATCAACAACAAGAAAAGTGGACTACTTTTATTATAGACAAACGTGTAGATTGGTATACTTTACCAGGAGCGGTAAGAATTGACGAAAGTATAAGAACTTATGTCTGGGCTACTTTTGGGTAGCCAGGGCGAAACCAGGACACCCATAGTGGGTGGTGGAGCAACCTCGCTTGATGCTCAGGAGCAAGTTTTAGTTCTGGTGGAAGATGCCGTAAACAGGCCTGTGGCTCTACCGGATGATATAGATAGGTATGAGAAGACATTAAATTTTGCACAAAGTAAAGTAGATTATGTCTTCTATCCAGGTTTATACATGTCACCGTCTAACATGCTATTAAAAATTGTAAAAAATATCGAAGATTATAATAATGAAATCGTTATAGCACCAAACAATGCAAAAATAGGACAAATGAGGAATTAAATTTTAAAAAAAATTAAAAAGATAGTTTCTACTGAACCCGTTAAAAGACTTGTCGAGGTCATTAAAAAGACACAGATCACGAAGATCACAAGTCTGCTATATTTTCATAAGCATGAATGGCTTTTCTTATTTTCGTTGAGTTTCGTTAGTAAAAACCCTACAACCTCCATTCCAAGAACCCATAAATGCTCATCCAACCAAACAGCTGTTTTTCCTAAAGTGGATAGTACCCATGAGACAATAGATCCTAATATACCGGGTAATGCAGCGCCGAGAGTAACTGCTAACTTTTTAAACCGTTTTCCAATGCCATCCAATTGTTTTTTGAATCCACCTTTATCTGATGTTGGGGGTGGAGGTATTGGAGCAGGAGTAACTGTTGTTACAGGCAATAATAATTTTACTAAAAACCCAACCGCCATCCCAATTGCTGTTAATATACTAAAATGGTTATACCTTGTTTCCTGAATAAATTCGCAATTCTTTCTCAATGGAAGATGTTCGTTTAATAAATTGTGAATACTTTCACGTATGGTATTGAGGTTCGATTTTAGTCGTCCATTTAAAACGTCTATAGTTTCTTTCATACTTTTCTAACTCGTCTTCCGCCTAACGAATTTCCCTCTCGATGCAATCTTTATCGTCAGGATTATTTCTTAAATCTTCTTCAAATTCTTTTATGCTTTTTTCTAAGCTGACTTTTTTGGTAGTTGAACGGTTAAATTTCCACGCATTTTTCTCAGAGATTTATCAAGTCCCATCAATTCTCTTAATGGAAGTTCTGAGTTTATGACTTGCACTGACGCAGACAATCTAGTAATTCCATCATTCTTTTAACATCTGTTTGGTCCCTCATTTCTTGTTCTTCTACGAGAGATACAGTATTATCTAAAACTTGTTTTGCTTCTTTCTTCAAAACCTAATGACCTAACAAATGCTCTACCATACTTGCTTTCCAAAGTTGTTTTTGCATAAAATCTAGATCGACTTCCTTTATCACGTGTTAATCTAACCCATTCAATTCCATGTTTAGTTTCCCTCTGACCCATAAATGTTCACTTTCTCAAGCTATGAAATCTAGTTTGAGCACATCTTTTCTATTAGATTTTTCATTTGCTCATTTTTTACTACGTCCATAAAGGTTTGATCATCAGCTACTCCACTATCAGTGAACCCAAAGGATAGATTTTTAGCATGAGTATCTCGAATTGTATAATTGATGGGGGGGGGGGGGGGGGGGGGGGGGGGGGGGGGGGTAGGAAGCCTATTATAAATAGGTCTATCATCATCACCATGCTTCACATTATCGTAAAACGTAGTTTCTTGAACATCATCGTCTAAAAGCGGCGTTTGATCATCCTCGTTGGGATCGACATTATCATAAACTGATAATTCTAAATTTTCTGCCATTTTATCAACTTTTATTTTTTTTTATATATTATTAAAAAACATGAGTATAAACGGTGTTTGTTCTTTTGCATACTACATTCTAATCGTGAAATATATCATTCTTAATTTTCTAATATTTTACCATGTTTTAAAGGATTGCTTAATATCCTCTCCCATTTTATCAAAATCTGCGTCTTCATCATTCCAGATGAGGTGGTTTAGTCGTTCTCTGGCATTATCGCTATACTTATCTGGAATAGGAAATTTACCATTTTCCGTGACAAGAACGGCTTTATTGTTTTTATGAACAAAAACGCCATCTTTTCCGAAAGCTAAAAGCTCTAATCGATGACGTTTACTCGAATTGGGTTCTTTCTCACGACATTCAAGGAAAATGGATAAAATTTAGTCATTTTTAAAACTAATGATAAACTTTATTAGAGTTAAAAGTTAGTAATACTTCAGGAAAGTTAGTAATACGTCAGTAATACTTCAGTAAAGTTAGTAATTTCCAACCATTAATGAAGCATATATTGAGTAATTTTAGTAATTATTTCAGTAAATTCAGTATTACTTCTGTAATACTTTAGTAAGTTTAGCCATTACTACAATGAGAAGATTATTACTCACATTTTTGCTTATATTAATGTTTTTTAATGCTTTATTAATGTTATTGATAATTTTCGCTATATTAAGAGTGAACCATTATGAAAAATTAGATAAATTATGTAGAAAAATAATTTCTTTGGTATAAAAAATATGGATGTGAATGAATTACTTTCCATTGAAACATCTCAAAGGGTGTTAACTTCAAAAATAAGGATGATAATACTTCTAAAGATAAACTGTGTGCTTTAGTAGCCTCTGGGAAAAGCAAACAATTTTTGGGAAAAGATTTAAGTTTAGGCGATAGGAATGCATTAACGGATGAAGAAATAGACAAATTTGTTAAAATTTATCAGAGAAAATTAGGCTCTCTCATTAGTAATACCCTTGGAAATCCATAATTTCGTTATACGTAAAAGGCTTATCTTACATTGGATTTGAAGTCCATAGCCCCTCAGATCTTATGAAAGAATTAGGTAAGGATCCCTTTTTAGATATTGCCCTTTCCGAGAATTCTGTTGCGATTAATATTACAAATACGATATGTACCTTGCTCCTGTTACAGCTAGCTTAACATCAATGAGGCATATAAAAAAATTAATACGCCATTAAAAATTTTCCCTAAGAGTTCGAACATCTTATTAAAATCCCTGACTGTATTCACATGTCTTTTCACAGAGGTATAAAAAATTTTAAACTGAGCAGTCTTCAAATTCTTCCGAATAGCCCTATTTAAATTCGTTCACCACCTCTTTCCAATTTGTTTTAATCAAATATCTAGCCTTTTCTCGTTCTTTTAGTTCATTCATCACTTGATCGAATTTAGGTCTTATCAAATCCAAATCTTTCTTAATTTGATCTTCGGTTGATGTTCCCCTAATATAATTCGAAACAGTATTGTAAATACTTTTCGTTGTAATTACTCCCCTATTATAAAAAGATTTTAGTGTTTAAAGGATAGATATGTCTATTTTTATATTAACGATTTTTTATTCATTTCATTTTTTTCATACAAATCTGTATGGAAAAAAAAGTTTATTATGTAGTAAATCGTCCTGAAATTAAAATCTTTTTCCGAGATCGACCATATTTTCTTTTTTATGAGTAAAACAATATAACTTTCGGTTTTACCGGGAATATTAAAAAAAGAAAATTTCATACACCCTTCTTCTTGACATCTTTTAGTTATAACATTGATCATATTTTCTTTTTTATGAGCAGAACAATATATACCTTTAGTTTTACCGGGAATATTATAATAAGGATATTTTAAACATCCTTCTTCATTACATCTTTTATGTCTGACATCGAGCTTGTGACTATTGATGGCTTAAGGGGAGACATATTTGCTCAAAATAGGAGGGGTTGTTTCGGCTCGATCAATTTCTGTCCCACGACGTCGTAAGGGTTTTACTAGTCTACAACCTTAAGAAGAGCTTGTGACTATGGGTGGCTATTGGTGGCTTAGGGGATGGGGAGGAGCTATTTGCTCAAAATAAGGGGGATTGTTCTGGCTCAGCTAGATACCTCGATCAATTTCTGTTAGGCGTATTAGAGCTGTGGCGTATGTGTAGCGTGTGTAGTGTGTGTGGCGTGTGTAGTGTGTGTGGCGTGTGTAACTTAAGGTGTAAAGGACCCTATTGCGTCAAAAGCAAGGGTGATTGATTTAGGGCGGCTAGATGTCTCTAGTCGGCGATCAAAATTGCCCCAAAACATGCATTATACAACACACAATACGATGTAGTGAAGTATTATTTTTAAACCACGGTAAATTAATATACAACAAAAACGGATATTTAAATCTTCAAAAAAATCTATTCAGAATACATTTCCTTTCATCACGTTGTGGATAAACCCAGTGGTGTATCGTGTTCTTATCTTGAATTGAATGTGAGCATAATTTGAGGCACGGAATGGGTGAACAAATAGCCTCCAGAACAGACGTCGACTAAAAAGTTTTAAAATAAATTATATGAACATTTTAATATACCGCTACTATTATCTGATTTTCCACATATTAAATCACTTTGTCCAATATGGTAGATCAATCCCTTTAACTTATCAGGATAATTATAATTAATAATCATATCAAACACCAACCTTATCTATTCTTTATTCATCCATTGATGAAGACGTTTTAAAATGTTTACTTTTTGGATTTATAGTTGGCGTTGAAAATCGATAGACTTAGTTATGATCTTGGGTCAATACTTGTTTATCAGGTAGGATTTACATACAAAAGAACATTGTGATAAAAAACAAATAATGTTAAGTTGGTTTTTTTATCTATTGGAGAATAGGGGTTTCAAAAAGAACCGCTTGAGTAGTATATGTATGGCACTTAAGAGCACCTTTTTTCCGA
>BROG01002042.1:0-17821 GCA_030159075.1 Atrina japonica | reverse complement strand
ACGGGACCTTCAGTTTTTACTGTCGCATCCGGAAGACAGGAAACCAGTCTGTCGCCGGTGGGACTCGGAACTCACGACCTCACGATCCAGAGTTAAGAGCGCCAACGACTGAGCCAAGCCGGCTCTACAAAAAAATCAACCAGTTTTGAGTTATTCAGTCATTTGTATACAACCATACCCTGCGTTATTCATATGTCTCCTAGTGGTCCGTGTATTCACAGATTCCAATTTCAGAACATCAGAAATCCATCTAAAGGGGTTATGACTCCCATAAGCGTTGACTTGACAATGCCGGCCTTGTTAACTTGTTTGTAGATCTTTGCGTGCTGAATACGTTTGCTCTCTTTCCCCTTTTCTCTATCTATCATACATTTCAATACAATGTCAAAAAACATCCAAAAACATGACAAATCCACTTTACATGGAAGTAACGTCCATCAGGGGTGACCTGATAATTTTGGCCCTATTGACTTTTTGTAGATCTTTGCGTGATGAACATTTTTGCTTCTTTCACATTCGCTCTATCTATCATACATTTCAAGATAAAGTCTTACTTTTCACCAAAATCACACCGCCATACATAAATTGGATATACATTGGATAAAGTGAACAACTTACCACATGTATAACAGTTAACAATTGATTAGAAATAGATATGTTGGTGTATTTTGTCTTATTTCTTCTTTACAAGGGTACAAGAAATTGCTTGCTGATCACTACCGAGAAAGGACATACATGTTTCAAATAAAAAAGTATGGAGATATAAGCTGTTGTAGACCAAAACGAGGATCAATTGATTTCTGATGGATCCCAGACCCTTTGGTTAGGGATGATGACAAACAACATTATAAATATTTAGTTGACTTGGTCGGAAGATACAGGTATTTACTTTTAGGCAACACTTTAATATTATGCTATATTGGGAAAATTAGGTTTTTTTTCATGTCATCTCGTAGCAAAATACAGCTGTTATGGTTTTAGTGTATCATACATGCAATGTTCATTTAATGAGTACTATTAAAATGTATGATAAAAATGATCAGTAGTATTTTGTTACATGCATTGAATGAAAATCTATTCCATGGTATCTTTACAGGGCATGAGAAACTCTTGACGTGTTAGGATGGTGATGAGGTGCTATGGGTGCAAAAAGGCAGGTTATATCTATTCAAAGAATAAACTGTCATTTAGAGATTTGAGGACTTTAACAAGAAACTTAGAAAAGTATGACTACAGCCGTGGATCAGATATCCCTCCAGATGGTAAATATTTTATAATTATAAATTTTCTGGTCCATTAGAAAAGTGTCTGCAATACAGAAAGTATTATTTTTGTGTTGATGTCATACAGTAATACTTGTCTGTACATACTCATATTTTTATTTTTTTAATGTTACATTTTAACCTGATTTCCATGGTAACATATCTCCTTTAAATGCACACCAACATATACGTTTCGGGAGCCTGATTTAATTGACTGCATGTGTATAAAACGAGGTATGAAATTACATGTCAGAATATTTGAACAGTATGCTCTTTTCTATTATTTAGGACTAGTATATTATGGTCTGTAGAGTTGAAGGGGTTGAATGACGCACTAGGTTTCCATTATGTTGAAATTAATTTGTTTAATACCATAGTTCAGATAGTAAGCTTTGAAAATGTTCTTAATTCAATTCTTAGCCTACCATTAGAGTTTTGTTTGACAGTTTATACTTTTTTCATTTTGAAGAGTTTTATGAATATATGGAAAAAAATTGATATGAAGTAAATGTCAATGAAATAACTTGCCATCTTTGGAGTGACCTAGTTAATTTGTAGACATTTGTCAAATATGTTGTAGACCTTTAAAACATATCCATAGTCCATTCTTAAGGGGAAATAGGGTACCCTATAGTATGAAGAAAGCCAATCATATAATGTTTCGTATACTTATTTATTATAAATGTATGAACCCATTGACTTTTTAATATGGTACATATGCACCAGTTATGCCCTTATTTTTAACTGTTCTATTTATCACTAAAACCATTTACTTTCAAATATTATAAACATAATACCAAAGTTCTAATGCTCAAAACGATCGTTTCTGTCAATTATACGTCATCAGTTGGTTTCCAATTTAAAATAAATATTCTATAAAAAGTGGTATCATGAGAACAAATAAAAAGTCTTAAATACATAGCCAACTCATATTCTTTTAACAAACTTGGGACATTTGATCTGAATTTATTGTATCAATGTGTTTTGGTGCTTTTGTTAGAGTACGTGGATAATGAAAACGAAAAATTGGAAGCTTTGATCCCTGAACTGCCAAATTTTTTTCACATTGAAATTTTAAATTCAGTCACTATAAAATATTTAGTCATCATTTTTTTACTTTTTGTATTAATTCAGAATGTTTAAGATTATTTTGATTCAATAAAACAAGTTGTGGGTGTATAGCGAAGAAATAACACATTGAAGTATGCCAAAATTGAGTATTTTAAAGAAAACTCTTTTTTCAAGAAAGACAGTACTATTATTTTACCTTGTTCTTGACTGGGCGATCCATTCGGTAAAAATGAATCGTTTCTGTAAGTTTCACAAAAGTCAAAATGTGTCTCCACCTTGAAAAAGTCAGGGGCAAAAGATGTCAGATGTAAAAGTGTGCTTTATAGAAGACGCTAAAATACTGTTGTATCATTTTATTCGCAAATAACAACTGTTTTATTCCTGGTGTAGATTTGCCATCCAATTACTGTTTTTTGTTTTGTTTGTTTGTTTTTTTGTTGTTTTTTTTTTGGGGGGGGGGGGAATTCAATTCCTCTGTCATGTACGTTTACATTGCCAACGTCAGTTCCAATTTAGATCACAGATTTGACATTCTGGTCACATGACCGGGTGTCCTTCTTCCGTTTTAAAAATGTTAAAACTGGGTCAAATATATTTCATGAACATTCGCACTTCCGCAGGGTATGGTTGAAGGAGGGTAAAGTACTTTGAACTATATTATCTTCAAATGCTGCTCCTATCAAAGTTTGAATATACCTCTTAAAATAAGAACTATTTTTGCGTTACGGTTATTATCTTGTAATGTCAATAAATACACCAGACAGTCTTCTCCAAAACATTCATTTTTGTTTGTTTGAACATTTATAATATCAGCCTCCATTAAAAGTGTAAAAGACAATGAGATATCAGAAAAGTATCACAATTTTAATTTTTGAAATTATTTTGTCACAACGATGTAACAAAATAATTTAGCCATAGACGGCGAAGTCCCTTTGGCTTAGGGTGTGTAAATGAGCCAAAAATTAGCTTCACAGAAAGTAGGGGTAGAACTTCGGGAAATGTAATTTAACCTCTTTATACCGAGGTTTCTAAACTGTTTGCGCTAAAGGATGAATTCCCTGACGTTTTTCATTTTTCATTGGACAACACGAAATGCAAAACAAGCAATCTAAAGGAGATTTTCAAATATTTTAACGTATAGGGATATCATATAACTGACCATTCCATCTGACACGAAAAAATAGAATTAGAGCCCTATATATCCAAACGTAGATCCTAAATGGTCTTTGTATTTGGAATTAAGTTTTGATATTGTCATTCAAACGCTTGCAGTGACGTTAGTCATGTTGGAAAGATCACGTGTTTAAATGACTATCATTGGCATCACACCCATGTAAACGGATTCCAGGCAAAAGGAATCGATCATAACAACATTTCGTCTCCACTTAAGAAGGCAGAAAATTAAAACAACCTTAGTTTTGGATGCTTTTAGAATTTAAGGGGGAAATACGGGATGTCACATACAGATGAAATAATCAAGCACTCAGACGAAAATTTACAAAATAGCCGTCTTGTGTGTGAACGAAAATCCTAATGTTTATGATAAAACAAAATTATCAAGTTCATTTTGGTGACACCAACATAGATACATTAATTTCTAACTTATCTAAAATATATTCAAGATGTACTTACCAATTACGTCGGCGGCAGCTGCCTCTTGTAGTCCCACTTAAGGATATTGTTAGTAACATAATCCACTGTAGTCCATTGTAAACTCCAGTAAAGGCTATATGGCCTTATGACCTACAGGGGATTATTATGCCCCGAAACACAATGGGTCAATTTTAAAAAACTCCATTCTTGAATCGTGTCAGAACGTTGGTATCTCTAAGTTCCCATTCAACACCCTACTATTCCGTATTGAAATCTGTTTTGTCGATGACATAACTCTTTTCAAATCTACATTGTGATCTGTTTGTATATTCCTCGCACGAATCACTTTGACTTTGAAAACCAACTCCGTTGTTGTAAAATCCACGATTTGTTTTCGTAATTCATTGATCCACATACAGAACAAACAGTAAAGACCATGTGGCCTTATGATCCACAGGGAATTATTATGCCCCGAATAAACACAATGGATCACTTTGAAAATTGTCCTTGAATCGTTTTGAGTATCTGGTTTACTTTTCTACAAACAAAACAGACTCTGAGACAGTTCTTTTGAATTCATATCCAATGTATCACATCTAGAATACCACTAAAGGCTACGTTGCCTTATGATCCACAGGGGATTATTATGCCCCGAATAAACACAATGGATCATTTTAAAAATTATCCTTGAATCGTGTATAACATATGGTATATGTAGGTCTGATTTCCTTTTCCTTTTCTGCACACAAAACAGACGATGAGACAGATCTTTTGTTTCATACCCAATGTATCACATTTGGAATACCACTAAAGGCTGTGTTGCCTTATGATCCACAGGGGATTATTTTGCCCCGAATAAACACAATGGATCATTGAAGCTGATGAAAAATATTTTGAATCTTGCTGGTATATAGTCCTTTCTTGAAAACTGATTTTTCGTGTAGTTAAATTAAAAATATTGTAATGTAGTGAAATAAAAAATGAATGATTAGACCTTGGCTTCTAACCTTTATGAAGAGCGTATTCCACTTATGATTTCACCTTTTCTGTTGTTGGGGTGCTTGTACATATTTCTCGATGATCTCACACGAGGATAACTCGACATATAACAGCAACTTCTCATCGGCATTTTCAAGAAAAGAATTTCTCCTAAAGTCATTTTTCTGTGGGAAAAAAGAAAACAATCATTTCAAACAGACAAAAGTGAATCCTCATTGAAGATTATGTGGTGTATGAGTTAAACGAGATTATTATACCCCCCAATAAAAAAAAATACAAATCTGTTAGACCATCCCAAAAAGTGTAAAATAATGTCAGGTATTACACTCGTCGGTTTTGGTGTGAAATTTGTTTATACTACAACGATTGTCAAACAAGTTAAAATATATTGGAAATGAGTGGAATCAGATTTTTACCTAACTTTAAGAAAATTTACTGCATTAGTTTGTAATCAAATTTTTGACTCCAACATTATATTTGGTTGCTATGACAACCACTGGAAGATTTAAAAAAACAATGATTTGTAAAACGACATTTGCAATTTATTTAGTTATAGCTTTATTAACACATTTTTATAATTCGTAAGAACTAGTTTTCTAAATGTTTGAAGGATCATTACAAAATATCGCAGCGGAAAATGTGTGTTGCTTTTACAAATAACTATGTATTATTTAATTAATTTTGAAACTCGTGGCTAAATTGGGTAACAAATTGATTATTTATACCATTATGAGGTTGAGATTCTCTATTTACTAAAATAAAAATAAATATTAAAGCTTTAAATAATGAATATCACGATAACATACATAGCCTTGACATGTTTTCTTAATAAAAATAAAAGAAATTTTCAAACCGGAAAACAGAAAGAAATTTACTTGAAACTCAGGAGATGATCAGTAACTTTTATTTAAAACATTAATAGTACAAAAAAAAAAAAAAAAAAAAAACAAACACACACACTGATGCCTCCCTCTCCTCTACAAAACAATAGCCCAATAATACGACTTTTAACAAAAGTCTGAAAGATGGCTGTTGTGACATCTATAGAAACAAGATGTGTTTTTGAAACAGAAATGCCCTCGGTCCCAACAATGTTTTTGCAAAATCCTACATTTTGACCCCAGCTCACCCCAGAGGCACGTGATATTGCTCTTTATATGTAAGCGGGACGGAATTACGGACGGCAACCAGGCACAAAAGTAAACAGACACTGCCGGGTGGAGGGGGGCATAAAAAAGTCACAATTAGAATGTTGAACAGAAAACTAACATAAAATACATAATGTTTACAAATATATATGGTATCTATAACGTTTAGTTATAATAAAGAAGTAGCTTGTTTTACAGCAGGTCTTGTTTTCTGTGTGTGTAGGTGGGGGGCTAAAATCAGGGTTACCCAGCAGTTTGTTTTGGTAATTCCTGAATTAATCAGGAATTGTCAAAAATAAGGAAAATCATGAGCTGTTTGACAGACTGTTATTACAATGTAGAGACTATTAAACATTTGGACTTCTTAAGTATAAATGCATTAATTCTAACCCATTTTCATTTAAATTGGCATTAAATTTTCTAATAAATGGGACTAGGATCTAAAGGGGTTCCAAAAGGAGCAAAACCTTCGTACATATTGATATTTTTCTCATAACCCATAATATATTGCTGATCCCTAAAATGTCAGTTCACGTCACTGTGACATGTCAAATTGACGGGTTTTATTTCTGTATGTCTACCATTAATAGAATAAAATACGAAATTATGACATAAAAAATTAGTCTGCAGCTACTTTTACTCTACTCGTTGGAAATTCCTCAGTCCGCCCCAGAATAGTGGCCTAATACAGACCTATGAAGTTATCTTGCAGCACTAGATCTTACAATGTTAACATTTAAACTGTTCGTAGATCGAATAACTACATAAATATTTGCGCAATTTTTAAAATGTATCTATATTTTCATCTTTTAATAAATGACATTTGCCCTGTTTCTTACAAAAATGAATTTGATACGTCATGTTTATTTATAGTATCTGTATACACTATGAGAAGCTAGATACACCATAGCATACCAGCATACCTTCCACCCCTAATATCTGCACCGGTCCGAATGCCATGGCGTATGTAGAGACACACTACTCGCTTTATAAAGAGAAAAAAAGCAGCCTATGGTACAAATTATAGTGTAGTCTGGGCGGACCTGTGACATTAGCAAAATCACAAATATCAAAAAGTTACTACAATCCCCTTTAGTGCTCTACGAGTCTAGGGGGATTCGGATTAAGTTTAGGACAAGACTCTGACCTACCCTACATTAGGATACATTCTAGTGTAGTCTGGGCGGAAATGTGAAATTATTCTTAGGGATTAGGACTATATCTTAGTTTTAAGTCATCACGTCTTAAATACTCAGCTCATAGTGAGAACTATTCTAGTAAAGTCTGGGTGGGATTTTGAAATACGAACATACGTCATAAACGGAGTACCATACTATAGGACTATTTCAATTACTGTAACACGGCTCTAGGAGATTTGATTTATACCTTAAATTTACGTTAACCTCTCATAGTAAGAGAGACATTATTGTTCACTCTGGGCGGACCTTTGGAATTGGCGTAAATCACAGAAATCAAAAAGAGTGGTATCACACTATGGGACTACTAGTATTTCCTTTTGTGTTCTACGAGTCTTGGGAATTTGTACTTTACCTTAAATCAAGACTGGGCTAACCTATTATACATAGGTCATAGTGGGAAATAGACTAGTAAAGTGTGGGCGGACTTAGACCCGTAAAAAAACTATGGAAAGAAGCCACGAACTAGGTACACCTAAACTTACGTCATTGATTAGTTTTTATGTATACATGTAAAATAAATTACGATATGCCCAGACTCAACAAGATAGGATATTATAAAATATATTTTCAACTGATATAATACAAATCTCGTAAACCCGTGGGACGCGGACTGGCAAATCCGTAAATCTGCGGACTGGGAACTGCGGGCTAGCTCCACACTGTCGACTGGTACAAAAATTTCAGCGAACACAGCCCATACAATTATAAAGGGCTGAGGTTTCCGTACATGATAGGACGTAATACTTGATAAGTACCCGTGTTGCTATTTGGATTACTGAATGGTCCCTAGCTGAATTCTGATGACTATCGAGGGTCATGTGTTGGTTAAAAATATTTTATTGCATTAGAAACTATCAGGAATACAAAAAAGAACTTAAAGCATGTAGCAACAACAATCATATCATTTTAAGCCATTATTATGTACTGACCTGAAATTCAACGGAAGAGTAATTATATTTTATAAGGTTTATTTATTTAAAAATTGTGTAGAAAACATAAACAAATTTACGGGTTTTCTCGCTTGGGTTTTGATACTAAGGCTCTAACGTCATCACTTTCACAATGACGTCATAATCATTTAGTCGAAAAGAGAAAACTGTATAACTGTGTTTTAATTTTGTTATGGATTATTTTACCAAAAGATGAATTAGATTTGTGGTGTATATAAAATACCGACGTATAATCGGGAGTTCTGAGTCGTCAACCAAACACGAGACAATGTCATCTGTCGCCATCTGCTTGGACTTTGAATTTACAACTGAAATATAACGATTGAACTTGTGTATATGTGGACAGAACAGAAATAAACATTTGCTCAAGTAAGTGTGCCAACATAACTTCTCTGATAACATGAACAGTCAATATTTATTTTAAGTTTTTAGTTAATTGATTTATTCATATTTATTTATATTTTGTTTGTTAATTGTTCATTTATTAGTTTATTATTCATTAGATTTTTTTGGTCGGGTGGGGGGGAGGCAGACACAGTTGCTCAAACACCAACATCACAGTCGACATTGACGCATTTATTTCACTCCAACAATATTTAAATCCTCAACGTTGACGCTAAAATTATCTAGACTTAATTGTCCGTAAAATAATAAAAAAATAATCGATTATTTTTTTATCTTTCAAATTATATATTTACCTTTTTGCCAATGCCACTCAAGTACGGTCGAAGAAATGGCGTTCACCTCACGGCTGGCGTTTGGCCAATTTTTCTAACGACGTTACGATGTGCACCGTAGACGTTGTCGAGTGAAAATGAGCTGTATGTCGGCCGCTCTCTTCTTTATATAGGCTTCGCCGTTGCCCTTGGAGATGACCATGTTACACTAACGTCATTCTGTTGTCTCAATATGGCGATGGTAGTTCTATAAATTTGATTCCTCGCGATTTCATATTTTGAAAATTAAAATGAAGTTCGAGGTTCGTACTGATTCATTTTTCATGTTGCAGATGTGTAGCAATATATATGCATTTATTTAAAATTAGCATAATAAGGTATATTTTCGAAGGGGGGGGGGGTTATAAATCGAATTAATTTCCAGTTTTCCCGTTTTGAGAAATGACAAATTTAATTTTCCGTTTCCGGCTTTGCACTTACCCATTTTGGTTAACTCTGTCACGGCTTTATCTTTTCATTTATTAATCTATTTATTCATGTGTTTACTAATTTGATTTTTGTTTCATTTTTACTCGAAGTAATTTTACTTATGTGACAAAATATAGATATATTTATAATCTATATGACAATATAAGGACAATAAATAAAGTTTCAACACATAGCTTGAGATAGGTAAATAAACATATAGATAGATAGGTAAATAAACAGATAGACAGATAGGTAAATAAACAGATAGATAGATAGGTAAACAAACAGATAGACAGCAGCCATTTTCACAAAAATCTTAACAGTAAAATTAAGATTGTTATGGTTTTCATGAAAAATCTTAAGTGAATCTTAAGATAAAAATATGTCGTAACTTTAAGAGAGTTATCACCCAAACTAAAGATAATCTTTTACTCTTAAAATTTTATTAATATAATCGTAAGTGTCTTTATGTTGTTCGATATCATTAACAGAAGAGCTAGAGAACGCATTTTCCACAATAGAATCTGAGTATACACAAGAAAAACTTGATGCAAAGCATCAATTCGCCGCCAAAGGTATTTCAAAGGAAGTTTGGGAATAAATAATACTCAACATGACCAAACTGTATTATGCATGAAAAATTGCTATAGGACAAAATCGAAAGTTTTCTAGTGATAATCAACACAATCATATACAGATCCGCGCCATATCTGAAGCGTCGTTTTCACCGGGGTTGTACTAAATACCGCAAGGTAGCGCATAGTACCGGAAGATACTTTAATTACCAAAATAGACCGACACGCATATCTTTACTATTATTTTGACACACAAACTGAAGTATATGTCATAGCTTTTATATAAAAAGTTATTTTTAACACAATTTTTGTATAACAACCGATAAATTCAGAATTATCATGTACTGAAATAAGACCGAAACACACCATTACCACAGGAATAGAACACAAATATTTTATTTGTGTTGAACAATATGCCTTAGTATTTCACTTTGTTGTTCTCCCAATCATCAATATTTCATACGACACATTTCGTTTTCGGTGTTATATTTATTCCGTTTTGCACAAACCAAATCATTTTAAATGATAAAAAACATTTTGTTCCAAATTTCCGTCGTCCACTAAACATAGATAATAGGATATCATGCTCTTATCAAAATCAAAAGCAATCACGTAATGATTGCTCCCATCATTTCGACTAATGTCTCCCACTTATCGTTATTTTATTTCTTATGTCTATGTCTCTACAAAAAATTCGAATTGCGGTATTATACCTTAATTGCATTAAAAAAATTCAGATGCTGATTATTTATGAAACAAACCAACATTACTTTCATATCTGAAATTGAATAGCGTTTTTGCCTCAAATAAAATTACTATGTCATTACTTCCGCGTTCAAAGAAACTAACAGCTCCTTCCATATCTACTTCCTAACTTAATTTGAAATCTATTCGCCGCCTCCTAGCTGCGAATAATAAATCTACGGGTCACTAAATATTGACTAGCCGTTAGCTTGCTGTTTTTTTCCGAGGCACTGCATCGTGAACTTAGTGGACACAACAAGATATTTAATTGGAAGGCGTGTAGAAAAAAATATCATGCAATTCCTCCCCTTATCCAGAGGGAATTTTTTATTTAGTAGGTTAATAAATCTAGGACTAGATCGATTTCGTTGTGCTGAAACTACAGAAG
The DNA here is from genome assembly GCA_030159075.1 of Atrina japonica. Classification (NCBI taxonomy): domain Eukaryota; kingdom Metazoa; phylum Mollusca; class Bivalvia; order Pterioida; family Pinnidae; genus Atrina; species Atrina japonica. The sequence continues at coordinate 6,747 of BROG01002042.1, read as the reverse complement.
ATCTGGGCTACCATACTGTACTAATCATAGCAATGATTTAGATCAAGAACAGAAATCTAAGCCTATGTCGATTATACATTGTCATAAGAAGATAACATATGCATACCTTTTGCAACACTTTAATAGATCTATAACGCCAATTAAAATTTGCTAGCCCTGCCACTATTTTTTACATCTGTACCAAATCCTAGCGTTCTTAAAGTCCCACACTCTGACGTCATGTAACAGGTCGATCCAAGAGGAAAATTAGGGGTGTTTCAAATGAAGTCGAGTTTACTAGATCTATCATCATCATTAAACAGAAAATATTTAAATGAAATCGACGGAATAAAAAAAATCTTGAGACCACTAGGTCGAATTTCTCCTCCGATTTTAATATAATTTTTTGCTGAATAAATTATCTTCTTTTGAGAAAGATAATCAATTTCAATCATAGTCCCTATTGTCGCGTCTGAATGTAGAAAAAAGGCGTCTACGGACTTTAAATTTCCTTTTTTTTTCGAAAAGCGTAACATCCGATCCCCTTACGAAATGCGATCCCAATAGTTTGTAATGTAGGTGTAACACCTTCAATTTCTCTATTAAAAACACAGAATTTTCGCGACTCTCCCCGTTAAGTAACAATATCAAGACTTGTGCCTCCCCCTTTAAATTCTCGGTTTAGCTCTGGTGAGATATGCATTATATATAAGTTGTACACGACAGTTTTTAAAAAGTATTAATCCCATGTAACCATCGGCACCACTTTTACAAATTTTCTATATCCGCTAAGGCGATGTGATACTTTTGAAGTATAAACAGGTCATAATTTAGTGTCTAAAAGCTTCAAAACTACCACACGGGGCTTGTAAAATTACACCATTTCCTGGGAAATCCTGTTCGCTGTGAAAATAATCCCTTTGAGATTAACAATGGAACACCTAAATTGCCGTTAGATCGTGTCTGGAAGCTTACGAATGTCCACATTTATTATATTTTTTCAAAGGTGCGTATCCCCATAGTCTCAAACGAATTATTGCTTCACAATTTATCCCAAAATTTTTAACCTACAACATGAGGCTTGTATTCTATAACATTTTAGTACCATTGTGTATCTAAATGGATATGTAAAATAAATTAAAAAAAGAACAATTTATTTTATGAAATACAATTAGATCTAAAAACATAAACACACGGCACCTATAAATAATTTACTACTGGCTATTTCACGAAGAATGTACTGTGAACAATTTTAAATTGATAGATTTAATAAAGTTCAATGATAAATTTAAATGTTTAAAAGTGAACACATGACAGTATGAATATCTAAAACGCAAACACGAAGCCTACACAACACACACATTTAAATTACGAAATAGAATTTAAAATGTTAATACATAAAAGCATAGCCTACAAACATATAATTTACTGATGCCGTATAAATCTAGATAACATACATACAAAACACAAAAAAATACACTAGTATTGTTTAATTTCAAAAGGCTGGAGTAAAATGTAAGGAGAGCTTTGTGAAGCTTTATTAAATCATTATTCAAACTTAATTTAATTTCGTTTACGCTAAAATATTTGTTTTTTCTGGATTATATTCAGTTCAAATACATCAACTAGAATGCATGTGACACCTTACCGGAAATATTGTATGCGCATGCGAATCGAACGTAAAACGTCGTTGCTATGCTGACTTTAATCGCAAGAGGAAAACTTAAGATTTTATCTTACGATTAAATCTTAAGAGAAGATCCAATCTTACGATAGCTTTTGTGAAAACTTAAGATTAATCTTACGGTATTCGTAAGATTTTATCTTAAGAATAATCTTGGACTTTACCTTATATCAAGACTGGGCTAACCTATCATACATAGTTCATAGAGGGAAATAGACTAGTAAAGTGTGGGCGGACTTAGACCCGTAAAAAACTATGGAAAGTAGCCCGAATTAGGTACCCTCCCCCCCCCCCAAAAAAAAAATCTTACGTCATTGTTTATTTATTTATTTTGTATCTTTTATTTTGTTTTTATGTATACATAAAAAGAAATAACGCCCAGACTCTACAAAATAAGCTATGATAAACGTGTATATTTTCAACTTATATAATACAAGTCTCGTAAACCCGTTGAACGCGAAATGGCAAATCCGTAAATCTGCGGGCTGAGATCTGCGGGCTAGCTCCACACTGTCGACTGGTACCAAAATTTCAGCGAAAACAGCCCATAAAATCATAAATGGGCCGAGGTTTTTGTACATGATAGGACGTGATACTAGATAATTCCACGTGTTGCTACTTGAATTACTAAATGGTCCCTAACAGAACTCTGCTGACTATCGACGGGCATGTGTTGGTTAAAAATATTGAATTGCACTAGAAACTGTCAAACCAAGAATAAAAAAAAAACTTGAAGCATTTAGCAACAACACTCATATCATTTTAATCCCTTCTCATGTATTGATTTGGATGTTAAATGGAAGAATGATTTAAGACTATATTACGTTCGATATCGAACCGGCCTGGCTCAGTCGGTAGCGCGCTCGACTCTTGATCGTGAGGTCGTGAGTTCGAGTCCCGCCGGCGGCAGGTTGGTTTCCTGTCTTTCGTATGATACAGTAAAAGCTGTATGTCCCGTATCACAGTAAGTGTCGGCACGTTTAAGAACCCTCACTGCTCAATGGCCGTAAGTGCCGAGCATAGGCCAAATATGAAGCCCTTCTCCGGCATTTGGTGACGTTTCCATATGAGTGAAATATTCTTGACTGGGACGTTAAACAACAATAAACAAACAAACAAACGTCCGATATCTTTTCAAACATGATATTTTATAAGGCTTAATTGTTTTAAAATTGTAAAGAAAACATAAACAGATTTTACGGGGTTTCTCACGTGGGTTTTTATACTAAGGCACTAACGTCATCACTTTCACAATGACGTCATAATCATGTAGTCGAAAAAAAATACAGTATGGCTGTGTTTTAATTTTGTTTTGGATTATTTTACCAAAGGATGCACTAGATCTGTGGTGTATATAAATAACCGACGGACCTTCGGGAGTTCTGAGTCAACAAACAAACAAGAGAAAATGTTATCTGTCGCAATCTGCTTGGGTGTTGAATTTACAACTGAAATATTACGATTGAACTTGTGTTGGTGACAGAACAGAAATAGACATTTGCTCAAGTAAGTGTACAGACATGTATAAATATATTAATATAACAATCAGACTTATTCTAAGTGTTTATTTTATTTATTTATTTACTTATTTTGTTGGACCTATTCATTCATTTATTTATCTATTCTTCATAAGTAATATTTTTGTAGGGCAGAAACAGAACTGCTCTGCTCACACATCAACATCACATTCGACATAGAAAAATGTATTTTACTGCAACAATATTTAAACTCTGAACATCCACACTAAAGTCATATAACCTTAATTGTTTGTGAAAGAAAAAAAAGTCATCGATTAGTTTTTTTATCTATCAAATGATATATTTACCTTTTTTCCAATACCACTCCAGTACGGTTAGTAGAAAAGGCGTTCACCTCACGGCTGGCGTTCTGCCAAATTTTGCTAACGCCGTTACGATGTGCACCGTAGACGTTGTCGAGTGAAAATGAGCTGTGTGTTGGTCACTCTCCTCTTTATATAGGTTTCGCCGTTGCCATTGGAAATGACCATCGTACGCTAACGTCATTCTGTTGTTTCAATAATACAATATGGCGGCGGTATTAATTTATTTAGTTCCTCGTGATTTTATATTTTGAAAATTAAAATGAAGTTTAAGATACGTATTAATACATTTTGAATACTTATTTATTTATTTTATTTGCAAATTTGTAACAGTATATATTTGCATTTATCTGATTTTAAGTATATTTTCGGGGTTTGAGAAATGACAAATTTAAGCTTCAATCTTCGGCTTTGCACTTACCCATTTTGGTTAGATCTGTCACAGATTTTTATTTATTTATTCATTTACCGCTATGTCGTCTAATTCAGCGCTCTACTTTATGCTCAATTCACTATGTATATGAACGATATGTAAAACCTAACAGTCGTAACTTTTACGTAATTAACATTATAACTTAGGTTCCAGTTAACCTAAGATGGATTTCTCCCTTACTGTGGTGAACTTTAGATGGTCATTAGTGAGTATTTATAGAGAATGGACATGATTTAAGAGAGCGTCAGCTGCTGTGCGGGGTTTCAGATACTGCCCGAATCATCCGAAGGCACTAAAGTTCGTCCCAAAAAATATTTTAGAATTTAAACCCAATTTTTTTTATCATGTTTTTCTTTTTTTCATATGTTAAATGAACTAAATATTTATTATTTACCAAGCATGTCAATATTCTCAGCACTCGATTTCAGACATATTTTTGCTGAATTTTAAGAGACGAATGGGTGTCTATATATTTTGTCAGATTAAACCGTAACACTTTCTTGATACACTCTATTTTCGAGCCGGCCTGGCTCAGTCGGTAGCGCGCTCGACTCTGGTTCGTGAGGTCGTGAGTTCGAGTCCCGCCGGCGGCAGGTTGGTTTCCTGTCTTTCGGATGAGACTGTAGGTCCCGTGTCACAGTAAGTGTCGGCACGTTAAAGAACCCTCACTGCTCAATGGCCGTAAGTGCCGAGCATAGGCCAAATTTGAAGCCCTTCACCGGCATCTGGTGACGTCTCCATATGAGTGAAATATTCTTGAGTGGGCCGTTAAACAAACATCTATACACTTTCCACTCGGGATCTCCGATGGTGACCTACATTTACGATGGTTTCGAAGTCATGTATCCGCATGGTAACAGCTATGGTAATGTTGTATTGATGAAGCGTGCAGAATGGTCGAGGAAACATCAGACGTATTAGGCCTAAAATAAAATTAAGTTTGTTTTCTGTTTACCCACCGACCCTTGGAAATCAACGCGACTCGGAACATTTTTTGCCGTTTTCCCAAAAAAATTTTCGTCACAACTGTATATAGTATTAGTATGCTATAATTTATTCATTGAAACATCGTATATTATCAGTATTTTATCCGAGTAAAGTAAAATAATGGCCAGAACGTGGGGCCTATCAAGGAACTGCAAATTCAAAATATGACCTCTTGTAACTCGTCGATATATTGAAGCCCTTCACCGGCATTGGTGACGTCTCCATATGAGTGAAAGATTCTTGAGTGGGACGTTAAACAACAACAAACAAACAAACAAACAAACCAATCCACCTACAGTATCAGGACATAAATGGGTTCGCCGAACGTTCCGTCCAGATTTTAAACGATTTATTTTTTTATTTATTTTTTTTGGGGGGGGGGGTTAAATCAGAATTTCACCCTAATCCCTTTGAGATTCTGACTGGCGGGGCAATACGACAGCATCTCCAAAGGGATTTATTCAGATTTTACTCACTCCAAAAATCGCTTAAAATTGGGACATAAAATTCGGCATAAGCCACCGCTATATCCCACAATGACACATACATGTTCTCTACGAATACTATTTATAAAACCAAAAACCCTGTATGATACATGCTTTACTGAGAAAAACATGCAGGTGGATAGATAAACAGACAGATAGATAAACAGACAGTTATAGTTAGGCAGATAAAAAAGATTGACAGACAGGTAGATAAACAAAGAGGTAGATAGGCAGACAGAAAGATAAATAGAGACATATAGTTAGGTAGATAGACAGACAGGTAGATAGATAAACAAAGATGTAGTAATGTAGACAGATAGACATAGGTAAGTAGATAAATATATAGACGGTCAGGTTTTGATTTTGATTTTGATTTTTTGTTTTACGCCATACTCAACAATCTTTCAGTCATATGATGGCGTCCAGTTTTTATTGGTGGAGGAGAAACCACGGTTACCCGGGTAAAAACCACCGACCTTCCGCAAGCAAACTGGCAAACTTTCCCCTTTAATTCGAAATGACCCTGGCGGGATTCGAACCAGAAGTGAGAGGCCTTGTGATTTAAAGCACAATGCTCTAACCACTCGGCCACGGAGGCCCCTTTAGACGGTCACGTAGATAGATAGATAGATACACAGATGAACAGACTGACATATTGTTAAGTAGATAGGTAGGAAGACAGGTAAATAGATAAACAGAGAGGTAGACAGACAGACAAACAGATGGGTAGATAGAAAGGCGGGTAAATAAATAGACTGACAGACATATTGGTTTGTAAATAACTATATAAAATGACAGACAGATAGACAGATTTACGTAGATAAACAGATAGACAGATAGGTAGACAGACGGATAGACATGTAATTAGGTAGACAAAATAGAGAAACAGGTATATAGATGTCGAGAGAGGTAGACAGCAATTACACAGACAGACGCACATTTGTAGATTAAATAATTAATAGATAGAGAGACAGGTAGCTTAATGAACAGAGATGTAGACAGATAAACAGACAGACATAGTTAAGTTGATAGATAGATAGATAGATAGATAGAAAAAAGATGCACAGATAAATAGACAGACATACAGTGAAATAGATAGATAAACAAACAGGAAAATAGATAAACAGACGTAGACAAACAGGTAGATATGCAGACTGGTAGACAGATAGATAGATAGACAGATAGGTAGTTAAATAGATAGACAAACAGATATATAAACATACAGACGTTTTGATAGGTAGATAGGTATATAAAAGAGACAAGTAAATAGATGAACAGACAGACAAACAGACCAAATTAACAGACAGATAGATAGAAAGATAGGTAGAGAGTCAGATAG
>BROG01002041.1:0-17884 GCA_030159075.1 Atrina japonica | reverse complement strand
TCTTGTACTTCTATTTGTAGTCAGAGGGTGCAGGGCACTGAACTTCATTATGTGTAAATCACAGTTTCAACATACGTGGTCACCGCCTCTGCTCTGTGAGTAATTGAGTATCGAGCAAGCCCTTAACATAGTTTGTACCTCTTATAGAATTAATCGAACCGATGTTCAAGAGAAATGCCAGCTGAACAGAATGTGGACCACATGATCCATATAAATACAACAACGATTTGTCAGACTCTCAGTCAAATACAAATGATGTATGTTGAACTGTACTCAGTCCACACTGTCAAGGTAAAATGAAATAGGTGAGTATTGTACTTGTACTGATAGTGAAGAAGATCAGGACCCTTGACTTCATTATGAGTAGGTCACATTTCTAACAGACCTCAACATATTAGGCATTGCCTATGGGAGACCTCAGTTCAAAATGAATATTTTATATTGTTTAGTTGTAGATCATATAGCAGCATACACAGGGCAGCAGGTCGATATGTAATGAAGCAGCAAAATGAATAAGCTTCATTATCGGGTTTAAGATACAAGTCACCATAAATATATCCACATTTTTCATTATGCTGAGATTAATAAGAATAATGTATGGAGAGGTCTTGTACTTAGTAGTCAGGGGGTACAGGGCACTGAACTTCATTATGTGTAAATCACAGTTCCAACATACGTTGCTCTGTGAGTAATTAAGTATCGAGTAAGCCCTTAACATAGTTTGTACCTCTTATTGAATTAATCGGACCGATGTTCAAGGCAAACGCCAGCTGAACAAAATATGGACCACATGATCCATATAAATTCTGTAAATACAAGTGCGATTTGTTAGATAATCATTCAAATACAAAGGGTGAATGTGGAACTGTACATAGGGCAAAACCAGGGTGATTTTTATAAAACAAATCAAAACAATTTAAAACTTATTTTGTTTATCTGTGAATTCAAATGCATATATGAAGTTTATACAAGTAGCACCAATACCTGATATTCTGTCTCCAGTTGCTTTTCTTTCTGTTTCAAGATAGCATAATTCTGAAATGCGTCTGTTCTTATACTATTTGTGTCTTCGGATGTGTTGTTGTAAACAGCATCCTCAGATGTCGTCTGCTGAGGTTTGGTAATAAATTTAGGTGTTGTTTCCTTTTTATATTTGGCATGGTATTTAGATGTGGCTCTTTGATGAAAAGTAACCGACTCATCATTTGAGGATCCTTGAGCAATTTGACTCCCCGGTTGTGTGTTTGTATAAATATGTTCTGTAATATAATTCAAGAAATACGGAACTCATGCACAAAAGAAATGAAGTACATAAAAACAAACCTTGCACAAAAACATAAAGTGTATATATATACATTTTATGTTGGAAATACAAGGAAGACATAACTGTAATTAGGAAAAAACGTAAGCGTTTGAAGAGATAATAAAACCCGACACATTTTCTCAAATTGTCATGAACTTCTACAACGTAGCTTTTGTAAGAAAACCGTTTGATTCTAAATGCAGTTGAAGCTTATTTATGCAATTGTTAATTTATAGCTCTCATTTGTTGCATTTAATAGAGGATAAAATATTAAAGAACTTTCTGTTTCATTTTGTTTCAAAAATGAGGATGTGCTTCCCTTTTTATATAACAGATATGATTGAAATGTCGTAAAAGTTAATTCATATGCAATTTGGTCGAGTAATTAAATTAATCATAAACAATATAAAAACCTCAGACACCAAAGTATAAATCAATAGAATGTCCAGGACATAGATACAAATCCGGTAAAAAATGGACAAACACTGACCTCTGGAAACCAAGAGGTGGGATCAGGTGCCATGGAGGAGTAAGCATCCCCTGACCGGTCACACCCGCCGTGAGTCCACAGTCAAGTCCAATGAAACACGTGAGGAGTGTATCCTCGTCTCAATTGGTACAGACGTCTCAACAACCGCCAACGAAAAGGCAACTCAACATTTCACTTAGTGAAACAGATTAGTCGCAAACAAGACTATTATACCGACCGTAAAAATTGCGGAACAACTGCAATGGATCAAATTTATACCATAAATGCCTTTTCTTATTGTATAACTACTGTAGTACCTGTAGATTGTCCTTCAGTTGAATGAAGGTGAACGTGTTCTCTCTTCTTCGGACTGTTTCCTCTATGGAATAAAAGGAATAAAAGGCAGAATTAGAATTAAACTGAAAACTGATGGATATTGATGTAAAAGCAAAATAATGTACCCGTGTCAAAATAATATTAATATCGCGTACAGCTGGGACTTTTAGGTTTTTCCGTCTATATTATCTTATTGATTATGCACTGACCCGGATATTGGAGGTCCCGTGTCACAGTAGGTATCGGCACGTTAAAGAACCCTAACAGTTCAATGGCCGTAAGTGCCGAGCATAGGCCAAAATATGAAGCCCTTCACCGGCATTTGGTGACGTATCTATATGAGTGAAATATTCTTGAGTGGGACGCTAAACAACAATAAATAAACAAACAAACTGAAGATGCTTATGCTCGGCTAATAACCAAATGTAATTTTAGACAATAACCTTGCCTCTTACCACTAGTGCTGAGGTAAGGAGGTACTTGAAAACATATACATTAAAATACCATTCCTGCGTGCAATCTAATCATCTATATACATCGTGATTTCGTATAAAAATAAAGTTAGGATTAAGTGACAAAAATGTCGTATGTTTAAACATTGTTTTACTTGTGAGATAAAAGAGAAATCTTTCTTTTTTATAGTTCTATTTTTCCCTCTAACTCGTTTTCATTTCTCTCTTTCTCTCTTATTCCAAAAATGGAATCTGGTCATTCGCAAAACTTGATGTCTGATAAAAATAACCTGATGTGTTTCAAACTGAAATCTCATTTACCGTTTCCTGCGATAAAAGATTACTACTACTATGATTATAACAAGCACAATGACAAATCCACCACTTGCTGATCCGACAGCCATTGGTAGTGTTGAATGTGACGTCATTTCTATAAATAAAACAAAATAAGTTTTCAATAAAATTATAATGTGTGTTAATGAGGGAAAAATCATCAAATTTTGTTTTTAAAAAATAATTTGCGATCAATATATATATATAATATATATATATATATATATATATATAATATATATATATAATATATATATATATATATATACATGGAATGCTTTAATTTGATGTACAAACCCAACATAGTTTGGGCTAATATCATCAATCTTCACAAGCACGTCTGATGTTAGTTTTGTCGTATGAAATGTTCAAAATCATCAATGTTTAACATCGTATTGACTGTTGATTTTGTGTTTTCAAACATTTGTTATTGGAAAAGCTATTTAGTTTTATTACGTAAAGTTTTCTCTTCTTTTCATTTAAGAAGCCGTCCTTTGTAAGTAACTTTTTCATGAAGTAAAATATACTTGGATCTGGAAACGTGACAGAAATACTCCATAGAACTCCATCATGCTATTACTCCAAACCTCATATTATCAGGGTTACAGTTATCGTATACAGGTCTGTTACAGTTATCGTATACAGGTCTATTCTTCTTTATGGAGAGAGAGAGAGAGAGAGAGAGAGAGAGAGAGAGAGAGAGAGAGAGAGAGAGAGAGAGAGAGAGAGAGAGAGAGAGAGAGAGAGAGAGAGAGATAGAGAGAGAGAGAGAGAGAGAGAGAGAGAGAGAGAGAGAGAGAGAGAGAGAGAGAGAGAGAGAGAATGAGAGAGGGGAGACAGACAGACAGAGAAAGAGACAGACAGACAGACAGAGAAAGAGACAGAGAGAGAGGATAGATGAGGGGTTATAGAGATAGATTGGGAGAGAGATGTCAAGGTTCAGACCTGCAACGCTTGAAATCAAATGTTTGGAAAACTGATATACAAACCTTGTTGGCAGTTTTCACATTTTTGTCGGCACCCTGGAAGAATATCAGATACATATCCCGTCTCGCATCCATTTAAACAAAATCCAGAATCATTGCATCTTCTGTCTCCCCCGCAATGTAGACATTCCTTTGTGCAATTAAATCCGTAAAATGCTGGATCACAAGCTGTAAAAACAATATATATATTCATTGCATTATCGTCAGCAAAATATCCGTTAAAACATAGAAATAACTATTTTGACCAACTAAATTTAGATAATTTAATTTTTTTTCAATGGTAGCGATTTTGAAATCAAATCACATGTGTTCTATTTATTTCTAAAAAAATATATCATAATAAGCTTATATCCTAGGTTGCATACCTTTTTTCAGTTTGAACGATTTTATAAAATTTTCTCCTGATGTATCTTTGGTCATTTTTCAAGATGAAAACAAAGAGTTGGATCATTTAAACTTATTTGATATGTTTCCTCATGCCTGAAACAAAAGAATAGTAACTTTGATTCTCACTTTACAAACCTAGGGGCCGGATATATTACCCATACTAATTTTCAATGGCGGCCATTTTGATTTCACACGTTATTGTTCCTTCGCCAAGCGCTCGGCATACGAATTGAAATTCACGAGTATTTCAGATGAAACTGAAGTCTGAAGCCCCTTGCAGCGAAATGTATGGCACATAAAAATAACCCTCAATGCATTGGCATAGCACAGGCCAAAATCTAAATCATATCACCTAATGTTAGTGCCATCTCAATATAAGTGAAAAAGTAATAACGGGATATAAAACAAAAATAAAACAAAATTACATATCAAAATACATTCCTCTAATTTTTGTTTTAAATGAGTTGTGTAATGTACATACCAATACATTTCCCTAAATCGTAGTCACATTTTCTTAGTGCACAATTTTGTGGACATTCCTTAATGCATTGTTTACCAAAATATCCGTCTAAGCATGAGAGGCAGTCTCCAGATTCCTGCTCACATTCTTCGGTTTTACAATTGTTAGAACATTTAGCTGTACAGTCAGACAAATAATACCCAACCGCACATGAAGTACATTTTCCAGATTTAGGATCACAAATTCTAGTATTACAATTATCCGGACACGTAGCCTTGCAGTGAGACATATAATATCCATCAGAGCATCCCGCCGGACAACTGCCGTCCTGGTTACAATTTGTATCCATACAATGACCGCATTGTTGTGAACAGCCTGGTGATTTATCAGAATAAAATCCTTCTTTGCAGCCGCTGATGCATTCACCCATTTGGTTGCAAGTTCCGCTTCCTCCGCAATGTGGACATGGCAAAGAGCAATTTTCTCCGTAATACCCAGAGTTGCAAGCTGTAAATTATTTACTTTAAGAATAAATAGATTGTTGATTATGCAGTAGTTCTGTAAGAGTAGTTTTTAAAAGAAAGGACCTAATTCACCCAATCCTGCATCCACCATTATCAGTTCTGATAGAAAAATACAGAGTAGAAAGGGAACATTGGGTGTTTTGTTTCCTGTAAAGCTTCACTAAAGTATTTTATTGCAATTTTATTTTTTTAAAAATGATTAAAAAGCAACAAAAATGATTTCAGAAAAAAAAAAATCTTTCACGAATGCATTTTTCGCTTAATTACAAGAAAGACAAATGAAAAGAATACTTCACAGCGAACCGATACGATGACTAACAGGACGATCACAGTAACTTACAGTGATATAAATATCACAGCTACCAAATTATAAACAAGTAAGTAAGTAAACTATTTTCTGTCCCGCTGGAACCTTAGCTGATTTTTGTGAGAAAGATTGCTAAAGTTAAAGTAAAAGGCCCATGACCAGCGGATTACGCTCAACCCATGTTCTTAATTTGTTTTAACTGATAATATGCATTGCAAAATGATTATATGAAGTTATTATCTTCCCATTAATTACACTTCTAAGTGATTCTCTGTTTTCTATTAATTTCAGTTTGAAATTAAAAAATGATTTTTACTCGCAACGACAATTAATATGTCCGTGTTGCGTAATATTCAAGGCAACCTCAGAAGAATAAGTTCGACATATCGGTTATGGTCATCTCGTATCCATCACAACTCCTATCTAAATGAATTGGTGGACTCATGTTTTAGCTGACTCGTGCCCGTATGGTATTGAAATGACATACATCTATCAGACCTGACTTCAGAATTACTTCGCTGACAGAGACATTGTCTGATTCACAAAACTTGGCGGGGCGAAATAACCTTTTGATTATCTTACGGATGATTCTTCTCTATTTTCGGTTAAGAACGGGACTGAATACTGGTAGGAAAGATAACAAGTGAGAACGACTACTCTTGTCAGTGTAAATTTACTGTAGTTATGCTTTTTTACCTTTACTTTGAATGTGTCCTGGCCATGAAAGGGCTCACGACACATCAGATCACCGGGTTATATGGATATAAGGTAAAGGAACCGTGACAATTTTGCAAGCTTTTGGCGATTTGATTTTCTTTTAAAAATAAAGAAAATTAGTATCACCGAATGTGCATACTGGCACCTATCTGATTGTAAAACCACTGTCCGGAATCGCATCGCTATGCTCTTACCTACCACTTGTCTCATGTACCCAGAATCGTTCGTAGCTAATGAATAACGGAGTAAGTGTGTTCAATTCATCCAGTCACAGTAACTGTGATCGGCAACAGAAGTCAATACGTAGTCCGTTGATCTAATAAAATTCTAAAATTATTAAGTCTCGATCTGATTACTAGTAGTTGACGAATGTGAACACTGTTTACATGCATTGACTGAAGCTTCATGAATAATAAAAAATATGTACTAGTGATTTCGGGCACATGGAACTACAGGTAAGAAAGGACGATTCCGGACCGGGATTTTACGACAAGATGGGTCACATCTATATACAGATATATGCATATTCGTGTTACTAATTTTCTTTATTTTCGAAACTAAAATTAAATCGCCGATGATGGGGCATCTTATACTATTTGTTTACAAAAAGCAGAAAAATACTCAAATTTCACAAATTGTCGGCCACTTAGCCTTTATCAAGTGAAAGACGACAATATGTATATCAGTTACATAGTATTAAGCCTGTACAATACAAAGCTCCAGTGCAAATGTTTATCGATGTTTACCTATTACGTCACGAGCAACGACATTATACCGATAACGACACATGCATATTACCGACTACATTAGAAGACCTATATAAGCATACATTTACCAGATATTTTGCCAATGGATTATCAAACAAATAAAAAACTTAAAAGAAATTATATGTGATAAATAACTATACCATAAGTTACAAAATATCCAGCCGGTATATATCATTGAAAAATTAGGAAAGGGGGGTCCTTGGAATTACTACCAAATGATTATAAATTATATACAATATATATAACACGATTTAGTCAATTACTACAGACAATAAACAAAAGAGGATCTAGAAAGAAGCGGTGTGGCTATCTGAAGCATCAAAATAGATATAGAAAATAATGAAGGGTATCATGAAAGTATAATAGGTAAACATCGATAAACATTTGCACTGGAGCTTTGTATTGTACAGACCTAATACTATGTAACTGATATACAAACCGATGAGTATCACTCTTCAAATTGTCTTGGTTTCAAGTCAGAGGACAAGAGTTGAAATAGGTTCGAATTGAGATGGGTCCGAGTTTACCAACATTCCACAATGAAGTAAACGGGATGCCATACAGGTACCAAACAAACAAAACATAAATGACACAACAAGAAGAGAGATAAAATCGATAAAGAAATTGTGCTGTGCATGTAGGATCAGAAAAGGAGCATTGGAATACTATGAGGAAGCGGAAAACAAATTGATAATTTGCCACCCTATTTTGAATTTCACCCAAAATACCTCAGTATCTCGAGGCTATCGTGGAGTAAGACTGGTCGGAGAATACTAATACTTTCTTTTGTTTTTATCTTTTACCACTTGATAGTGGTAAAGGTATATGCATACACATACATGTTTGTAATGTTAATAATTGCAGTTTCCGGTGAAATACTTCCCTCAATATGACGTGCATTCATGTTTTACATACTTTCAGTAGTTAGCGGTGTACTGACGATCGCTATAGCTAATTAGAGGTGTTTGTATCATGCTGTTTTTTTATTTTCTGACTAACTGCAGTACATGTGTGCACTAGTTTTGATTAGTATGTCTTTAAATTGTATGTGTGAATCAGAGAACGTTTTACAATATATCATGTGGGTCAAATTAAAAAGTCATAGGCCTTTAATTCAAGTTACGACGCTAATAATATGCTAATGAGTTAAAACCAATTTTTCATCAGTTAAACATAATTAAAACCATTGCTCCCTATTCCTGGTATGTGTCGTAAAGGATCTAATGGAGCCAGCTGCGGGGTCGTATGCGAGTGACCTCAAGTTGGTGTGGACTGTCAGACTAATGAAAGTACGACTTTTACAATCTTGAAAGAGTATCGAATGACAAGGAAATGTATGTCTAGTCAGTCTGCAAAATTCATTTGAGACATATTTCCTGATTCAATCTTATCCAAGGTTATGAAATAAGTTATCTTATTTTGTGTGTTCAATGTTGTTTTAAGTTATAAATTCCTAAATCTGTTGAAAAACTTACGAGATCGCGTAAGCCGGTTGTTCATTCGTGGAAAATGACACATCTATGAGGTCACTTGTATATTACCCGGCAGTGAATTTCATTACATCGTTTAGGCGACATGTCATAAACGGAGCGATGAAAGGTCGTGTTCTATTAGATTATCTCCAATTAAACCAGTTTCTCATGAGTCACATTTACTGAAGAAAACACTTATCAGAATATTTCAGAATAAATAGTTTCAAATTCAAGATGTCTTTTATTTATTTACCTCAGACCCTATGTTTAGTCAATTTCAAAGATCGACCTAAATCGTGTTATTCCTTTTAGCATAAATGTTGTTTATGAATTGGTGATGGGTGTGTTGTTTGCCCAGTGTTCACCGGATTTGTATATGTATCCTGGACATTCCGAATAATTAGACTTTGGAATCTGAGATTTTATATAAAGTCAAATTAGTTCGCGAAAGTTGATTTAATCCTGTCAGCAGAAGATCTGGAAAACAGATATAAACTTTGTTGATTAGCAATTTCAAAGAAAACTTGCTATTTAAAGCTGATTAATTAATATTGTTTAATTATTGTTTCGCTTACGTATGTTACATGATTCGCTGACATATCCATGTTGACACGTTCCGTTACACTGCCCAGTTTTGTAATCACATGTTACTTCTTTGCAGAAACAACTGTTGGTACAACCCTGTCCAAAATGTTGAAATGGACAACCTGAAAGTAAATGACGCACAAAGTACTTTTCTTCTAACACTATAAAATCATTTACAATTATTGTAATATTAACGTTCCGGAAATATTATGGTCGGTATTATAGTCTTATATGCGATTACTCTGTTTCACTCATTGAAATATCGGTTGTTGAGACTTCTATACCAATTATGACGAGGATTCGTTCCTTACGTATTTCATTTTAATTTTACCGGAATCAGGGCGGATGTGACCGGTTAACAGTGGATGCTTACTCCTCCACGGTACCTTGTCAGTGAATAGTTTACATCTGTATATGAATTGTTCATATGTTGACCACGCCCTGGCATATCGTATCATTTGTGAAATGTAAACGTCATATGCGTGTGACTACTTAAATGTGGAAAAGCCGAATCGTCGCGTTGCCAATTTTTTGTATATGTCTATAGTAAGTAAGTATGAAGCGTATGCTCTTGATTCTGTTGTACCTTTGATTTCTAGTTCGCTTGTATATGTCACATGGGCATGTATGAAAATTGTCATTATTAACTCATAAAACGTCGTCGATATATCTAAATGTCAAATTAAAAGAAAACCACTAACTTTTTCTTCTTTTGATTCAGCAGTTTCTAAATGAAATCTGCTTCGTATGAATACAGGAATAGGTCATTAAAGGAACGCATTTGGTTCCCATAGGAATGCTGACAGTTTGTTGAAAGACCACGTCTCCGAACATAACAAATATATTATGTATTAGAAATTCCAGCATCTTTTTATATCCACTTAAAAATCTAGTATTATTGATAATTTTTTATAGAAGTAAAATCTGTAGAATATGTGGTAATAAGTATTCTGGAAGGAATATAGTATTGATCAGGTATTTCTATTTCATGAAATTCAAGAGTAGGCTAACCAGGAGTGACATAATATATCAGTCCTTTAATTCTACACAGTATTAAAGTGGCCGATTACAGATCATATATACTGGTTCCGTGTACAAATTCTTAAATACGTTTTGTTTGAATCAAAGCTACATGCACACTTTTGATTTAAACAAGGTTTGAAATATTTGAGTATTCTTACCGGGTATTTCTACTTCGCACAGTTCAAGAACAGCCTCATTACTGTATCCATTGGGAAAAGGTGTGTGAGTCCTGTTATTGTACACGGTAATAAAACGTCCGATGGCAGAACATAGATAGGGGGTTCTCTGTACGTTAGGCGTATTTCCGCTCTGTTGGAAACATTTTTTACCTTTGAAGTCTGATGAATTGGAAACAAAAATGGAAAATCCAGCCAATCTTCCGGCACCGGAACCGAGATCTTCCCAAGATCTATCCCCTGATAAAATTAGAAACATGTACTAGTATTTGCTAAATAGGCAAAATGAAAATATACGATGACGCTATAATCCAGTAAAACCTGTAACATCGATTTGAAAGTACATGTATATACAGTTTTCATCTAAAATGTCCCAAAATATCAATATTGTTTCGCTGATTATGTATACATACAATTTACTTCTATATAATAATAATGAAATAATGAACAAAACAAAAGATAATAAGCTTGAAAGACACACTAAAATTAATAACATTAAAAACGTGAAACGATTATTAAACGTAACATAATCAAAGACATCTGGAGCTGAAAATGCTGATATTTGCGAAAGACACAATATCATTATAAATAAATCAAGCAAAAATAAATAAATAAATAAAAAATATATTGAATATACATTATAAATAATAATATAATATATATAATACATAATATCTTTAGTGAAATGATTATAAAAGATTCTAACGTGCCACACGTAGTAATCAAATAATGTCGTCATAATGACATACATATTGTTATAAAGACGTATTATGTCTTTATAACGACAAATTAATCACCTTATTAATACAATATACTATGTCATATGTCGTATATTTGAAGTATTTTAATCGTTTTAAGCCTTGTGACTAGCATAAAATTACACATAATTAAAATGGCACTTACAGTTCCTGTAAGTTATTAATACTTCGTGGATCCTTGTTATAAATTCCAAGTCAACCCTCCACCATGCCTCTTTATTTTCTTGATCGTTAGAATATGCTGTGTGTATACAGCTGTTTTCCGACATATTCTCTACGTTAGTATGGTCACCGTCATTGGCCTTAGAAGCAGTTGCATGGGGAATGCCTGATGCAACACTGGATTGATAAGCTGGTTTATTCAGCGCCACATTTTCTATAAAACATAGACACCAAGAACAGATGAAACATATATATGTCAAAACAGTCTTTTTATTACCGTACCAACATATGCTTGCTAATATTAATTTTAAGCATTATCAAAAATAAATTTATTTTGTACGAATAATGTAATAAAGATCGCCACCACATGCCAATAGCTCGGCGATGTTGTAATCAGAGTACTTTTCGTAACTATAAGATGAAGATAACGAAAAAAGTGAAGATGATTTGTATTTAATTCTCATGGTAAGCATATTCAGGGAATTCTGGAATCTCACCCGTGCAAATCCGAGCACTCCTACAGATTTCCCTAACCTGACTAACTAAATATCATTGTACATAATATTAAAATAAAATACACATACGTATACGCACGCAGACCCACATCCATATATATATCCGGAATGCAAGTGAAAGTTCACATGCTACATAGTTAGTATCGAAATCGAAACCAAAATCAATAAATATCTATAAAACCAGGGATATATAAAGCCTGGTTATCTTGGCATCAAACTACCATACATTGTTGTATGAATGTACATGTTTTTCTATGCACTGCAAATTGGACTGAAACAATTACTTTTTTGTGATTTTTTTGCCAATCAGGTATGACTGTTGTCTGGTGTTTCTGCATTTTAGTTGTACTTTTCAGTTCAAAAGGTGTTTCGGGAAATTTATAATTGTTTCACTAGCTTTCTGTAAGACATAACGGTAGGGAAGTGATTTCAACTGACATGTAGTCAACTCATTTACATATGGAGACGTCACCAACTGCCGGTGAAGGGCTTCAAATTTTTGCCTATGCTCGGCACTTACGGCCATTGAGCAGTGAGGGTTCATTAACGTGCCGACACCTACTGTGACACGGGACCTCGAGTTTTACTGAAGGACGGGAAACCAACCTGACGCCGGCGGAACTCGAACTCACGACCTCACGATCCAAATTCGAGCGCGCTACCGACTGAACCAGACATTTTAACTTTGGTATTTTGTTTATAATATACTACGCCAATAGTGATTGGGTATAGAATCCAGCTGGATAGTGGATACACCAATTATAACTATACTAACATGTTTGTTTGTGAAAATAAAACCATGCAGACACCATTTTACTTTTGAAAATTGATGATTGACGGTTTCTAGAAAACGTACATGACACCTATGTTTCTTAACAAACTCTATATCGTCAATGACGTAAATGTAATTGTACAATGTATGTACAAAAATGTATATCATATGTAGCGTGATTAACAACGAGAAGTAAAACTGCATGCTTGGTTTAACATTTGGTTTGCTTTGTTTTTTAATTGATATCACTACCCTAAATGACTAGGAAATGAATAGGCCTGTGTAATGACTTTATCGCGCTCTATCACCTTCCAATAGCTATTAGTATTATTTATTTTGTCGCTCAATACTCATTAACATGTACCTGTAAAATAAATTGTATCTATTTATATGGATTATAGATATAATTTATTATGTTTTACTGACGGGAAAGAATAATATAAAAATATATTGAAATTATGATAGTTAAAATCATTTGATGGGCGTTTGTTCAAATTTGAAATTGATATATTTTAATGCGAGATCCACACCGTAGTCTTTAGTGATGCATAACTATTGTAAAATATAAAAAAAAAAAAATCATTGTGTAAGGATAATAGAAATACGTATCTATGTTTACCTGAGTTATACACACTTTAGACGTTATAAATATGGAGCGTTTCCATCTCGAAAATATTAACAAATGCATCTACGTCAGAAGTCAGATAGCTGAAATTTTATTTCTTTCAGACTGGGGGTGTACACTAGCTTATCTGAATAACCAGTTTCTCAGACATGTTTTATAAAGTGGAAGTGAAGACAAGTTAGACCATCGTCAGAAATAAAGCAATGGCTTTTGCATAAAAAAAAATGAAAACGCGTTATTGAAAATGTGTTGCTCGCCCACACTATATGCTTTCGCCGAGATGATGAAAGATGTCAACTCACCACTCTTCTAACTCTCCGTCAGGTACATACTCACGAATTCAAAACACAAAAATGCAGTCTACTGATTTCATATCAATTTTTAACTGTAGATATGCCTACAGAGTAACATGTTCTCAACAGTCGAGTTAGAACACACTTAGCACACAGATCAACATCAAATGCACAGACAACAAGACAAGACACTAAAACCAGTATCAGAGACTTCATCTCGTACTTTATAGGCAGCAGTAACTCTGAGTGATAAACACGGACATGCATTTGACTAAACCCGGAAGTATTAACAAATATATACCCATGTCCAGACATTGATTTGAGCTTGTTATATTTATTACTTGTGTTCGACTAATACTCACTTTTTTTAAATCTGTATCCTGGACATCCTGAAGATTTACATTTAATGTCTGAGATTCATATGTATATATAACATGATCCCAAATCTGGGTTTTCATCTCGTAAATAAATAAAAACTGCTTATGAATATATGAATATATGACTACACTTGAATACATTTGTTATACACTACAACAACATTGGAGTCTTCTAGACAGAGCATGATTTTTGTTATTTTTATCAGTTCTTTAAGATAATGAATACCAATGATGATAAAAGAACATTTCCTTTTTGGAGTTGTAACTCAATTATAAATGTTTTGTCCAACTCGTTTATATATTGTCTCATGAGCCTTCGTTCGATTAGTGCTTTGGTATCTGTAATCTTTATAACCTCTTCAATATATTTTGAAGAGCTGTTGTCAATCATCCGACGGTATGTAAGCAAATGTGCAATATAAGTTCAAGATACTTATTATTGAACAAATAAATAAATTTTTGAAATTCATATTATCGCAGCATTTGTAGGGTGTGTAAAATTGAGCAGCTCTATTCAGCCATTATATACAAATATTATAAACATAATTCCAACGTTATAATTTTCAAGACGAAAAAAATAAATAAATAAAAAGCAGACAAATAAAATGAATTTCAGAAATTTAGCATGTTACGTTAAATCAGTTCATGTAATTACTTTCACTATATAACACATCTGACTGCATATTATACCTCAGTCTTTAAAATCAAAGATAGAAATACATACATTCAGAACCTTATATAAACATGTTAAACGTTAAGGTATATAAGTGTTTTATCATATAAAACTTGAATGCGATACATACAACATATTTTACAATACATTTTACATGTGGTAGGGGTGTAGCTCCACTTTTTTTTATATAATCAACACGTTTGGATTCCATAAGATCGCTTCCCAGAGCTTTTACTAGGTAAAGATTCATAAACATTCTTATATGGATTGCATTCTGTCATTCGCTAGTTAAACGAAACATAATTTTTTACTGAAATGGATAATAAGGTGATTTAATGTCGATACTAAAGACAAGACGCACTTGCATTCTCTGTTCTTTAGAAAAATTGTCTAAAATTTGCACAAAATAATGATTATTCAATAACAATCTAACACCCAAATTCCCTTTACTTTTAGGAATAAGCATTTGATAAACTCAGTTAAAACATTGCGCTGTAATTTTTGTCAAAAGTCGTATATTTCGAATTGGCATTAGCTGTGTTTTCCCCAAAATATATTTCATTTATTTTCTATTTTTACCTTTTGTACTTGATGTACAATATCAAATTCATTTAAAAAAAGGCGCTATATACAGACATGAAAAATCTTATATTCCTATATATTTTGTGAAAAAAGTTAGGTTCAGTGTGGTATCCATCAATTGCAAGTCAAATAGTGCCAAACGTTGGTTTCACAAGCAAGTTTTTCATTATATATAGGAATTTAATAATTCCTATGTCTGTGTATTTTTCTTTTTGTTATTGTATATAAGTAGTAAAAGGTGAAAAATTTAGAAATTCACAGCTAATGCCCTTTAGATACATATACAAAATTGAAAATGTAGATATAGTCTGTGAGTGTTAACGCAAGAAATCTCTATTTCGCTTTGTAAAACTAAAATGTGATTTTAAAGATTTATCTACAGATTCCTAATTTCATATTATGCATCGATTATATATCCGTAGTCAGTATGATTATAAACATAATACCAAAGTTATAATGCTCAAGACGATTGTTTCTGTCAGTTAGACTTCATCAGTTAATAATACAATGTCCATGATGTGTGGAACCTGGGATTCGTAATTATTTCATCTGTACAAAATGATAATGCCTGTCCTCTAAACAAACAGAACCATTTACACACCGTAGTTAAAGAAGGTAGTTCAATTTTTATATTCAATTTCTAAACCCAACATAATACATAAAGGTAATGGAATAATTCAGTGACCAGTGTTAATGATAATTATATAGGGATGATAAAAATTATGATTTGAAATTTGTTTACTGACGAATATTCCTTTACTTTCAAACTTGATAGTAGACTTGATCAATATATAGTAAATCCTTCACAAGAGATTACAGATATATATACGAAGGTTAGCTCGTTCCAATTTTTATTTGGAAGCTTTTTAAAAATAACTAGTGGTATGTACCCTTTTTCATGAAGTGACATAGGAAGCTATGGTTACAACGTACCCGTGAATAAACTACCGAACATTTACATATACACGGAAAAAAGTGTCCAAAGAAACAATGTTGGTTCAACCTTCATCGACATTATAAAATTTATTCTCAACAATGCAAAACATCAGGATTCAGAATTCAGGTTTAAAAGATAAAAAATAAGTCAGGTTTATGTAGATTTAATATGAACGATAAAATATAACTCCAGTGAATCCAGATCATTTGCTCACTCAAATTAAAAATATACCGACAGAATACAATGACATCTAGCTTTACAATTGAATCTGTTCACTGTTGTGCAAGTAAACATAAAATGCACCATCAGCAATACAAGACACTTAAGTCATCCTATTATAACAATAAAGCTATTGCACTTCTTATCTGAGATTTAATATTTTAGTGTTTATGAATCTTACTATTATTCCAGCTTACATCTTAACGACGTATTACTTATTATAGTAATATAGACATCTATGAAATATTATCTCATGCGGAAATATCAACAATACCCAGAGATGAAAATCTATCTACGATATCCAGCAAACCAGATGAGAAATAAACCGGTAAATGATTCCGACTAATTGCCAAACATATCATTATAATACCTCTAATATGTACCTTTTTCTAATTAGTCAAAATCGTATCACGTGATTTAAAATACTCTTCATGCCATCCTGAAATATTATGTCACCCACTATGCAGGTTTATGTCACTCGCTCGTGCGCAGAAATGTATGCGCAATGATGTGTTTTTCCCGTACGCTACGTGATGAATAAGATGTAACCTCTAGCACATTCTATTCAGTTATAAACGGACATTTGTTCGATGCAGACAGGAATGGAGAGAGACAGCAGGCAAATGGTTAACAGAATTGATACATCGATGTCAAATATACTTGCTGGAATCAGCGTTGATCGATTAAGGCTTGATATTAAAAAATGACGCAAAGAACGATAAAACATATCGATAGTGTTGAGTATCGAAGACACCATGTATTACAATCGTTATGAACTTACGTAGATAAGATTTTTAGTTAAGTTTTACTGGTATAATAAGATAATTGTTGTCCTTGCTTTTGGTTGACATGATTATTCACCCTCCTCGAGGCATTATGTCACTCTTGGGTAGAGCTCACTGGTGACATAACGCCTCTCAAATGGACAGATATTAATGCCAACCCAAAACAAAGGCAATTATTGTATAATATCAAAGGCACCGACAATAAGACATATTCCTAAAATCAATACTACATACTTCATGCTGTCAGTCTGTGTCCATATTAGTAATCGATATCTGTTCAGACTACCCGGAAGTAAATAGCTATTTGAAAAAGAAAAAAACAATTTTGTTCTCTAAACAAACGATAAAGATAAAATTTGCGATTTACATAATGTTTACGAAAGTTTGTCTACTGAACACAAATATTTAATCTCCTATCTATATAAACAGCAGAAGAATGCATGACTCCATGCATTTGGAACGCTAACATATATAAATAAATATATTAGGTTTATCTGAAGATATGAAGTTAACTATCAAAATAAAGATTTATACCACATCACAAGACAGATTTGAGTTTTTTTTCTTGCATTGAAACACGTGTATCGTGTTACAAATGATCATCAAACCCAGATATTCACATCAATTATAAACAAAGTAAACTTTCATTGATGAAAAGAAAAGAAAACGATGAAGATGATGTCAATAATAAAACATACGGTGGTAGAAGTTCCAGAAATGTAAATTACACCTGTGCCATCATAGAGAGACCTAAATCGTCACTGACAAACAAACCAAATGCAAGAAATAAAACTTCATGTGCGATGTTTTATTTTTTTTGCTTTATTTTGGATTTGATATCATTAGCCACACTTGCTCAATAATGATTATTATACCTCTAATATGTATC
>BROG01002040.1:0-17888 GCA_030159075.1 Atrina japonica | reverse complement strand
TAGTAGAATACGTACCTTTCGCTGATGCTGTCATAGTAGTAACAAGGAATCCATTACAACTAGTGGTTGATCCTGTTACAATGGCATTACTTCTTCGGGACACATCTGGTACGATAATATGATACAACAATAAAGTTAAGAAAAAGGAACTTCTACACATACTTCTATCAATATCATTTTCATCACCAATATAAAAATAATAATAATAATAATAATAATAATAATAATAACCCGTCATAATTGTTAGAGTTTGATATTGTTTCATAATATCCAGTCGTTTGTAACGCTCTTGTTTCTGAAATAATTGTTAACTGAATAAGTAAATACAAGCAGTCACTGCGGTAGAAAAAACAACATTGTTAGTAGTAGTAGTAGTGATAGTAGTATTAGTAGTAGTAGTAGTTCTAGTAGTAAAAGTTGTAGTAATTATAGTAGTGGTAGTAGTAGTAGTAGTAGTAGTCATCGTAGCAGTAACAATAGTAGTATCAGTAGTTGTAATAGTTGTAGTAGTAGTAGAAGAAGTAGTAATAGTAATACTAGTAGTAGTTGTAGGAGTAGTACTAGTAGTAGTTGTTGTTGTTGTAGCAGCAGCAGTAGTAGAAGTAGCAGTAGTAGTAGCAGTTCTACCAGAAGTAGTAGTAGTTCTAGCAGTAGTACTAGTAGTAGTAGTAGCAGTAGTAGTAGTAGTAGTAGTAGTAGTAGTAGTAGTAGTAGTAGTAGTAGTACTAGCAGCAACAGCAGTAGTAGTAGTAGCAGCAGCAGCAGCAGCGGTAGTAGCAGGAGTTGTAGCAGTAGTAGTTGCAGTAATAGTAGTAGTAATAATAGTAGTAGTAGTAGTAGTAGCAGTAGTAGTAGTAGTAGTAGTAGTTTTAATAGTAATAGTAGTAATTATGGTAGTAGTAGTAGTAAAACTAGTAGTAGAAGTATTAGTAGTAGTAGTAGTCATCGTAGCAGTAAGAGTAGTAGTATTAGTAGTTGTAATAGTTGTAGTAGTAGTAGTAGAAGTAGTAATAGTAGTACTAATAGTAGTTGTAGTAGTAGTAGTAGCAGCAGCAATAGTAGTAGTAGTAGTAGTAGTACTAGAAGTAGTATTAGTAATAGTAATAGTAGTAACAATAGAATTAGTAGTAGCAGTAGTAGTAGTAGTACTAGTATTAGTAGCAATAGTAGTAGTAGTAGTACTAGTAGCAGTAGTAGTAGTAGTAGTAGTAGTAGAAGTAGTAGTAATCGTAGTAGTAGCAGTAGTAGTAGCAGTTCTAGCAGTAGTAGTAGTGTAGTAGTAGAAGTAGTAGTCATTGTAGTAGAAACAGAAGTAGTATTAGTAGTTGTAATAGTAGTTGTAGTAATAGCAGTAATAGTAATAGTAGTAGTAGTAGTAGTATTAGCAGTAGCAGTAGCAGCAGTTCTAGCATTAGTAGTAATAGTTTTAGCAGTGGTACTAGTAGTAGTAGTAGTAGTAGTAGTAGTAGTAGCAGTAGTATCAGTAGTAGTAGTAGTAGTAGTAGTAGTAGTAGCAGTAGTAGCAGTAGTAGCAGTAGTAGTAGTAGTAGTAGTAGTAGTAATAGTGGTAGTAGTTTTAGTATTAATAGTAGTAATTATGGTGGTAGTTGTAGTAGTACTAGTAGTAGTAGAAGTATTAGTAGTAGTAGTAGTCATTGTAGCAGTAACAGTAGTAGTATTAATAGTTGTAATAGTTGTAGTAGTAGTAGTAGTAGTAGAAGTAGTAGTAGTAATAGTCATAGTAGTAGTAGTAGTAGTAGTAGTAGTAGTAGTAGTAGTAGTAGTAGTAGTAGTAGTAGTAGTAGTAGTAGTAGTAGTAGTAGCAGTAGCAGTAGTACTAGTAGTAGTAGTAGTAGTAGTAGTAGTAGTAGTAGTTGTAGCAGCAGCAGTAGTAGAAGTAGCGGTAATAGTAACAGTTCTACCAGTAGTAGTAGTATTTCTAGCAGTAGTACTACTAGTAGTAGTTGTAGTAGTGGTAGTAGTAGTAGTAGTAGTAGTAGTAGTAGTAGTAGTAGTAGTAGTAGTAGTAGTAGTAGTAGTAGTAGTAGTAGTAGTAGTAGTTGTAGTAGTTGTAGTAGTAGTAGTATAGTAGTAGTAGTAGTAGTAGTAGTAGTAGTAGTTGTAGTAGTTGTAGTAGTAGTAGTAGTAGTAGTAGTAGTAGTAGTAGTAGTAGTAGTAGTAATAGTAGTAGTAGTAGTAGTAGTAGTAGTAGTAGTAGTAGTAGTAGTAGTAGTAGTAGTAGTAGTAGTAGTAGTAGTTAGTAGTAGTAGTAGTAGTAGTAGTAGTAGTAGTAATAGTAGTAGTAGTAGTAGTAGTAGTAGTAGTAGTAGTAGTAGTAATAGTAGTAATAGTAGTAATAGTAATAGTAGTAGTAGTAGCATCAGCAGCGGTAGTAGTCACAAGCAGACGATGTAAATGTGTCATCGGTGTTCGGTTCCATTGTTTTATTCATTTCAGGCTTATTGACTGTAAAAATTAAAAGACTAGGAATGTTTCGTGAGTTGAATCGTATTCTCTCAAAGCCATGGTAAAATTTGGATACAAATTACAATACATTTCCGTAGATACGAGTTACTGTCGTATGCAAGGGTCAACTTAACAAAACAAAAAAATGCATCACACACATGATCAATATGCACTTTAGTATACAGGATTTTCGTGAAACAGTCGCATAAACGATTTAAAGAATCGAATAAATAATATGCTTGTAGAAAAGACATATTCGAACACTGAGTTATATATTTATGTATACATGTTTTTTAGTGTGCGTATACCTACCATTCCAGATTAGATAATGTTGTTGTTGTTGTTATTTTTGTTGTTGTTATTGTTATTTTTTTTTTTTTGAAGCGGACTGAACATGTATATATACTGTTTGTGGTATTTGTATCAGTTGGTTCAGAGCTTCCACTCGACCCCTCTGACATTAGCGAAGATATCAAAATTGAAAGTTGTATACTTATGCTAAAATGTTATTCTGACATATATAGGTTTATTTTCCTTACCCAGAATACTTCGTTAAAATTATCGCCTCCATTGATAAATACGTGCCGTGATCTTTAAACTATTTTGTGAAGTCTCAGGGCCCGAAGTCACTAAATATACTCAATACTCGAGCTGAACTAAGCTTCATCATTTTAAACAAAAATACAGAATCAATGTGTTTCAACGTGTCACTTTTTGTAGATTTATTGCATAAAATTAAAATGAAGATGATAATTATAGCTTATTTGAAGGCAACGTTAAGTTAACAAATAACAAAATACGTTTGGAACTATATTCCAGGTAAACTTCATTTCATAATATTTGACCATGGTATGAATGTAAATTAAATAGGTGGTAACAACTAGATAAAACAACCACGTATTTGGTTAAAATGCTAAAATAAAAGTTGAGTTTGAGTACTTAGTAAATTTGTACGTACTACTTATAGCCGCCGCCGTGGTTGTTTGAGAGACTTCCTTTGAGCTAGTTGTTAACCCTGTAGGTATTGTTTTCGGTGTTCGAGACACACCTTGTGAAACAAGATAATACAATATTAATTTATATTTCATACTGCAATACATTACGGAACTACATTTATAAATAAAACAGAGGTAGATCAGATTGAATGAGTACCGAATTGAGATTGTCCTGTCAATCCCTAAATGAAATAAATATTTATTCATAGTCAAACATCCATTTTTGCAGATTATATTGTTTATATGTTTTATTTAATAATATAGTTTTATGGTGATGGACAAATAAACCAGTGATAAATAATGCCGTAAGAATCCATTTACATTTAATGACCATAATGCAACAGCAATGTTACGTCAAATCCCTTAAATTCGTCTTGTAAACCTCCTGACTTATTAGTTAAACTCAATACAACCAGAACAAGAACAAGAAATTATTTCTTCATTAATGATGGTTCCTTGACGAGATTGCTACCATGGAATTTCATGTTTAGATGCCTATACCAACTTGAAATAAGCTGTTGTGTATAAATATGTCAGTGTTTTGGTTGCTGTGTATGTAATTCGATATTATGTTGTTCCCTTTCTTAATCATTTCATTTTGAAAAAAGATAATCATTAATTTGGACATTTTTTATATGTTTTGTCTTGTTTATATTTGTATGTTACATGTTAAAATGGTGTTAATTTAACAGAAAAATATGACAAAAAAACCAATACACACATGCCTATTTTACTCTTCTATTCCTTAAATTCCCAAACCCAAGTTATTTGTCCAATGTCTTGATCCCCTGTAAGTCAAGCACCGAATCAAGAAGTATCCGTTTGAATATTGAAAAGTCAGTTGCTATGAAAATACAGTCGTCTCTATTTCTATCGCACTGGATGAAGAAATATGCTAAATATGATATACCTACGTAATAATTTATCTCAAAATTGGTAACAAATCTAATAAACTAACAACCACAAACAAATAAAACTGATACATTCATATCAATATGAAAGCATGTGTTGCACGAAATACAGTTTTACACTTCGCATACAAATTGTCGTTAACATCTCGGATGATGATGATGATGATGATTATTATTATTATTATTATTATTATTATTATTCACCTGTTAATGTTGCTGTTGTCGACGGTGGAGACGTGACTGCTGGAATGCCATCTGATATTTTTGACCCTATTCGAAAACATTGTAAAGAATGTAAAAGTAAGTACAAATATTATATCAAAGTATAATAATAGTACTCTAAATATTTTATTACAGTTTACGAGAGAGAGAGAGAGAGAGAAAGAGAGAGAGAGAGAGAGAGAGAGAGAGAGAGAGAGAGAGAGAGAGAGAGAGAGAGAGAGAGAGAGAGTGATGTTGCGATGTTGAAGTACCCCAAATCAGATAAAATCCGGTACTTTGACCTGTGTCATCAGATATGAATTCAACTGTTATAACGTTTGACGTAGACGTAATTTCCCCTATCTCGTTTACTTTGTTTAGTCCGCATGCTTTGTTAAGTAATGTGGTTGCTGATCTAGAATTTCCATCATATATCTGAAACAGGTAATTTGAACATGAATGCCTGTTGTATTACAAACGTGATGACAGCAAAAAGTGACTTGATACATGAAAAACACACAGCACAAAAATAATCAGAAATGTCCTGAGGGGGTAAAAGGTAGATTTTTTTCTATTAATTTTATTTACTAATAGCATGAAAATTCTTTTAATGTTATCTGACATATCTGATACTCGCTTTAATGCCATCGATAAGTTTGGTCCCAACTTATTTTATTACCTGTATACACACTTATACGGTGTATTCCAAAATGTGTGCGCTCCGAATTCCGAACTTAACACTTGTCCCCTAATCATAAAATATATAATTGGACACCCTGTGTAACTATCGATATTTGGACATTCAACCAAGGGTTTCTATGGTCATTTAGACGTTTTTGTTGTGATAAAAAATGTTTTGATATTAATACCTGAAATATATACTGTTTTGCAAATAAAACTGAAATAATTCTTATTTTTTTAACTTGGTCTAATACAGATAAGTAGTGATAAGTATGGAATATATGGTTCTTAAAACAATGCTTATTTTGATGATCCATAACCTTCTACAATCCGAACTATGTCTATTCGGAATATTCACACACACACACATACACACACACACACACACACTATATAATATTATATATATTATATATATATATATATATATATATATTATATATATATATATATATATATATATATATATATATATAAATTAATCCGGTTTCCATTTTAGTTCCATTTGATGTCACAAATTTATATTCAAATATTCCCCATGAACTGGGAATTTCTGCAGTAACATACTGGATTGAAAAATGTCCTATCCTATTGAATACCAGATTTTCAAAAGAATTCATAATAGAAAGTCTCTGATTTATTCTGGAAAATAATTTTATGCATTTTAACGGAACATATTACAGTCAAAAATTGGGAACAGCGATGGGTACTAAGATTGTTCCGACATATGCAACACTTGTTCTAGGATTTTTAGAAGAAAAATTATTTACATCCCTAAATGAAACATTTGGAAGAAATTTTTTAGATATACGTCAGGAAATCATAGAAACATTATTTAGATGATTGTTTCATCATATTTTTTCAACTTCTTAATACCATGAATAGCTTCATCAAATTTTCTATGGATTATAGCAGAGAAAATTACCATTTTTGGATGTCTTGGTTATCAAAAACGATAACCGCATTAAAACGGATGTACTTTACAAATTGACGGATACTAAACAATATTTATTATTTAATCTTTGTCATCCGAAACATATCAGAAATAATATTACATATAATTTAGCCAGACGTCTTTGCACCATTGTTTCCGACAAACAAATCCTAGAAGTTCGACTAGCAGAATTACAAGATGTACTTTTACAAAGAAATTATCCCAAAACTTTAATACAAAATGGAATTCTCAAAGCAAAGTCCCATGGAAGAAAAGAACTCTTAAATATTAAAATCAAATTGAACAACAATGTTATTCCATATGTGTCAACACATAATCCTAGAAACCCGGAAATTTATACTATAATATAAAACGATAAATCCGCCCTAAAAACGGATCAATACCTGAAAACAATACTTGAAAATTATATATATATTATTTATATATATATATATATATATATATATATATATATATATATATATATATATATATATATATATATATAACCACACCCTAAGTGTCAGATCTATCGAATATCTGCAAGTGACACAGTGAATTATATAAACAACTTTATTAACGGAAAAACAAATGCATTGTCATATTTTCTGAACTACATGACCCTTTCTCAAGGCAAAGTATCAATATGAGTTACACAACTTCAACATTGGAAAGATACGAGCAAATAAATGAATATCCATAGCAAATGCCCCATGTGATGAGAAAAGCTATCGGGTATGTTTTAAGAATTTGGTATCTATGTCCTCTAACGGTACTGTTAAAACTGTCTGTTTCATATTGTACTTACATGGCAAACATTTGTATTATTCACAAGTGTTAAAGAAGAAGATAACTGATCTAAACATTGATTATATAATAAAATGATAGAGCAGCGTATATAAAGTATTAGGAAAAATCCTACAGATTTATACATTACGATTATAACTGAGTCAAAAGTTATTCTCATATAACGGGTTGTTACCATAGATATGATACTTACAGTTACAGTATCATTACAAATAATGTTGAATACTCCAAATCGTAGACGAAATGTTGACCCGTCGCTCCCAGTCACTGACCATATACAGTGTAAGTTATGAGGGTAATAGTCGGGGTGATTCGGGGTTGTCAGAAACTCTTCACTAGGATTCACATCCTCACCACATGTATTAAATGACCCTTCATTGAGAAGACCGTATTGAAAATATAAATATATATGTCAAAAAAATGTTTAAAGTATACATACAAGAATAATATATATTCCTTGTCTTACAATTTGAGAAACTGTATTATAAAAATCAAAGTGCAATGGAATATTCGATATATTTGGATACATTTGTCCTAGGAATGGCGCACTCATATATTAATCTTATTGATGTGGAATCTGCGATATCTTGTTTCATTTTCGACTGTCATATACAAAATGTGTAATTCTGTATAGTTGGTCAGGTTTTCTGGTACTATCATTGATAGTTGAGTCGTTTAAATCAATATAAAGCAATAATTACCGAAGTATTAATCTTCGGGATGTCCAGGATCATTATATACAAATCTGGTGAATATTGGACAGTTATGGAACTATGAAAATCAGAGGTGGGATCAGGTGACATGGAGGAGTAAGCATCCTCTGTTGACCGACCACACCCTTCGTAAGTTCACGGACAAATCAAATGAAACAAGTGAGCAACAATTTCAAATCACCATCAGTACAAACGACTCTGCAACCGCTATAGAACAGGCACTTCAACATTTTATTTTGTGAAACATGGTAATTGACCTATCGCCAAATGTCTGACACGTGGCTCTCCATGTGCGTTTTTGACATCATTCGATTGTGACGTCATAATCACACATATGCTTGACGGGCCAATTGATTTTAACGTCATAATGGAATAGTTTGCCAAAAGGTGCCGTGTCGGGCATTTGGCGATATGTCAATTGCAAACAATGAAATTATACCAATCGTAACGTTGACATCAAGCACACTTCTCGATATCTCTGTGACAGCAACTTATCAATTAGTAGTTTGCTGCTGTATATAAAATAGTTGTTGAACACGCCCTTACATATTGGATCATTTGCGAGATATAAATATCATATGCAGGCGATAACGGAACAGTGCACAATTTGAAAGCCGAAATCGTCGCGTTTGTCGTATTGCCTGGTTGTTAATTTCCTGTCTGTATGTATAGAAAGTAAAATGTCCAAATACCGATGCGTTTTAATTTATAGTTCGTTGGGATATACAGAATTGCCATATGTATGAAAATACGATTTAACAATATATTTTAGCTGACTGTAAGAGTGAAAGATACATGTCCTAAATTATCTTTGTTATCTAACCGAATTTTATGTACATATCTCGATATACAAGGTAATTAGATAACACATAATTGCAAAGACGTAAAAACCAGACGCCGTTTAATTTTATTTAAAATAATTGAAAATTGAAAATAAAACTATGGACTTGATGCAATATAATCTGTGAATAAGCACGTTTTCTTGGTCATTACCTGTGAATATGTCGTCACATGTTCCAAACACTTTAACGAAATTATATAAGGGACTAGGATTAACGAATATTTCTGAAAGAAAGTACGTTTTTAAGTACCCGTACAATCTATTACTTTGATCAGCTAATATATCGCTATGGATGATATTGTGATGCATGACAATATTAGACAGTTATAACGTGAACTGCCTCCTATGTTGAATGGTTGAATATTTTTTGCCGTCGAATCCCCGAGCATTCTCAGGCTTATTTAGAATTTGATGAAATATAAAGACAATTTCCGAAAAGGGTCTAGTTTGAGTTCTTACATTATATTAATCAAAACTGGTTTAAATAAAATATCAAAGTACTAAACTGGGTTGATATTTTGGCAAATTAATTATTAGATATCTAAGGTTTTGATATGATATTCCTCTAACGTAGGCGAGATATGAATATCGATAAATTTAAATACAATAAAAACATTAAACTTTGCATTTCAGTTTCTAATTAAGGGACGAAATGTATTCACTATTAGGAAACATGCTCATTAAAGGCACCTAATAAAATCAAAATCAAGCTTATAGTTTAATGAAAAAGAATCAAAACTTCAGCGGCATGCATGCAATAAAATGATCTGAATGGACATTTTGAAAATTTGCCGATTTAATTGCTAGCCTGAGCTTTGGTGTTAAACTGTAATTATTTGTTCAATATTCGGTTTTGACTTTGTACTATAGTCTGAGTCAATTTTGCTGGGTCCGCTGGCATTCAAATTAATCCGTTTTGTACAAGATATTCGCACTCAAATTAAGACTACCGTAATTTTACATTGGTAATGGCGGCCATCTGTCTCGTTTGAGAGCGGAAGTGAAAGAAAGAGAACGTTTATTCGTGATACTGATTTAACCTGGCTCACTGATCTACAAAATATGATTGGACCAGGACCCCAGGCTAGCACTAGATGAAATCATCCGATAGACGTTTCAGAACTTTTCGAGTATTATCGTACGAAAGAAGTGGTTTTGAAACTTTCCAAGTATAATCGTATTGTATTGTGAAAAGAAATGTTGCTGTTAAACACTGTTATTCCCCTCCATATAACTCTTGTGAACAGATGCGCGAGTATATTAAAATCATTACTCACATGACCCAATCTATTGACATCGCATGGATAACACAAAGATTCCGGTAGGAACAGTATTTTCAAAAACCAAAGCGACCAAAACAACGAAATAATTATGTAGAAAAGATATAGGATAAACATTTTCTTTTTTAACTATATCAGTTAAAATATTTTTATTTTGACGATTGATTGCTTTACAAATTCATTTTGAAATTCAAGATCAAATATGACCCAGTTTAAAATGTTTACATGCTTTTGGTCTGTTCATCGTGCATCATGTCTGCATATGTTAAACTTGTCAGCGTCCTGATCTCGATTTCGAAATCCATGCTCTGGCATTTCTGGCACATTGATTTCAGATTAACACACTGCTGACAAATTTATATCAACATACTCGTACACTATGGTTTATTTAACATCTGTGTATATGTCCTACGGATAACAGGTAAATCGTTAGAAAATGGTAGAACAGATAAAAATACATCACCTTAAACAGTCAATGTTCGATAAATATGTTCGAACCTTTACAGGATCTCATTTTCATTTGAAAATTATATTTGGTTGTGAAAAGGTTCATAAAATGGACACGAACTTATTAATTATGGTCTGTTTAGTTTACAACGTCTATTTTCGTATTCGTGAGGATTATATATAAATATGGTATAATATGGTTATATACGAACATAGTCTCTGCCTTTGTGTGTAACTCCCACTGAACACAAGGAAGGTAATATAATCCAGACAAGGTGTTGTACAAATCACTTCTATTGTTGTATTGTTGATGACTACGTATACAAATTGCCATTTTCCAAAATTAAAATTTGACAATGCCCCTACAATTGTCGAATGGTGTGGCAGCCCCACTCTGTGACAACACATTTTCTAACCGATAGTAAGCGCGGGATTGGGAGTTTTATCGTCTTTTTCTCCCATGCAGAAGGGTTTAGTGATCTCTTCCCTCACGCACTACAGCCTGCTCAAATTGTATATAAACATAAATAAGTGAAGGAACTTAAATTCTTAAACCTTATACAGAAAGAATGAATTAACGCGTCTAGAACTTGACACATACAAAAGCGCGCGCGCAGGCGCGCGGCCCGTACATGCAATGATCGATATTTAACATATAGAACAAGATAGATCGAATGATATACTTACCTATAAGCGTAAACACCTGTATCAATACTACATATAACAAAATTGTAGACTTCATGTTGTTCTTAATCGTCAGTCAAACACAATACTTATAACACTGAAGTGTATCTCGTTACAAAATTATTATCCATGTTCTTTTGTATTTCCGGTCTTTCAAAGGCAAAGCATGCGGAAGTTAAATACAAGGATTCGATGATTTGCTAAATTAAGCTCGGTAAATATTTAATACAGATCTGCCGTAATTGTGTACGTTGTCCGTCAGTTAATTTACATAACATTTAAATATCTAACATGCAAGACTTACGTACAAGACACGACCAAAAAATCGTGATGTTTCGTATCGCTGCCCCCTGTGCCCAAGCCTTATGTTAGTAATGTCCTGTTGAATATTGGCAGTGTCAGTTGAGGGGCTATATATTAACTTTGTCAAAAACGTATTTTATATATTAGATTTTTCTTGACATTTGCGGCGTGTCACACAGAACTAGGACACTGTCGAGAAAGAAGTAAGACAGATGCAAGACCCTCACGAAACTAGTGAACAACAAGTGACTTTGGTACTCTTTAGATACGAAACATCACGATTTTTTGGTCGTGTCTTGTACGTAAGTCTTGCATGTTAGATATTTAAATGTTATGTAAATTAACTGACGGACAACGTACACAATTACGGCAGATCTGTATTAGCAACTAAGCTATACGATAAAACCGCGACCGATTTCGGCTTTCCCCCATCGTAACATTTTCCACATTTAAGTTAGTAATATCCCTCAGTCACCTGCATATGGAGTTTATATTTCACAAATGATCCGATATGCCAGGGCGTGCACAACATATATAAAATACGTTTTTGACAAAGTTAATATATAGCCAAACAAAGTACCTCAACTGACACTGCCAATATTCAACAGGACATTACTAACATAAGGCTTGGGCACAGGGGGCAGCGATACGAAACATCACGATTTTTTGGTCGTGTCTTGTACGTAAGTCTTGCATGTTAGATATTTAAATGTTATGTAAATTAACTGACGGACAACGCACACAATTACGGCAGATCTGTATTAGCAACTAAGCTATACGATAAACGCGACGATTTCGGCTTTCCCATCGTAAATTTTCCACATTTAAGTAGTAATATTCCTCAGTCACCTACATATGGAGTTTATATTTCACAAATGATCCGATATGCTAGGGCGTGCACAACATATGAAGATTTCATATTACAGATAAGTAACTACTCACTGACAAATTATTGACTCAGGGATATCGAAAACCGCGTTTAAAATGTCAACGTTCCGCCAAATTTATGGTCGGTATAATAGTCCTTGTTTGCGACTACTCTGTTTCACTAAGTGAAAATGTTGAGTTGCCTTTTCGTTGGCGGTTGTTGAGACGTCTGTAACAATTGTGACGAGGATACACTCCTCACGTGTTTCATTGGACTTGACTGTGGGACTCACGGCGGGTGTGTGACCGGTCGACAGGGGATGCTTACTCCTCCATGGCACCTGATCCCACCTCTTGGTTTCCAGAGGTCCGTGTTTGTCCATTTTTACCGAATTTGTACCTATGTCCAGGACATTCTATTGATTTATGCTTTGGTATCTGAGGTTTTTATATCACAAGCATTTATCTTTTTTTTTCAATATTAGGCAATATATATCAGTAGAAACAGATCTTCATTTCGCTTTTTAAGTTTTATGATACAAAATGTATATTCAATATTATTTGTCCTAGATTTACCTTCATCTCAATCCTACGCGTTATCTCTGATGCCATAGCATTGGTAGCCTGAATAAAATGTACGTCTAAAGACTAAAGAGTACCAAAGTCACTTGTTGTTCACTAGTTTCGTGAGGGTCTTGCACATCTGTCTTACTTCTCTCTCGACAGTGTCCTAGTTCTGTGTGACACGCCACAAATGTCAGGAAAAATCTAATATATAATACGTTTTTGACAAAGTTAATATATAGCCAAACAAAGCACCTCCATTGACAGTGCCAATATTTAACAGGACATTACTAATATAAGGCTTGGGCACAGGGGGCAGCGATACGAAATATCACAATTTTGTGGTCGTGTCTTGTACGTAAGTCTTGCATGTTAGATATTTAAATGTTATGTAAATTAACTGACGGACAACGTACACAATTACGGCAGATCTGTGTTAAATATTTACCGAGCTTAATTTAGCAAATTATCGAATCCTTGTATTTAACTTCCGCATGCGTTGCCTTTGAAAGACCGAAAATACAAAAGAACATGGATAATAATTTTGTAACGAGATACACTTCAGTGTTATAAGTATTGTATTTGACTGACGATTAAGAACAACATGAAGTCTACAATTTTGTTATATGTAGTATTGATGCAGGTGTTTACGCTTATAGGTAAGTATATTTCGATCTCTCTTGTTCTATATGTTAAATGTCAATCATTGCATGTGCGCGCCGCGGGCCAGCGCACTCGCTTATGTATGTGTCAAGTTCAAGACGCGTTGATTCAATCTCTCTGTATAAGTTTTAAGAATTTAATTTTGTTTACTTATGAATGTTTATGTACAATTTGAGCAGGCTGTAGTGCATAAGGGAAGATATCACTAAACCCTTCTGCAAAAAAGAAAAAGACGACAAAACTCCCAAACTCGCTCTTACTATCGGTTAGAAAATGTGTTGTTACTGAGTGGGGCTGCCCCCCACAGCACATTCGGAAAATTGTAGATTGTCAAATTCTAATTTTGGAAAATGTCAATTTGGTATACGTAGTCGTCAACAATACAACAATAGAAGTGATTTGTACAACACCTTGTCTGGATTATATTACCTTCCTTGTGTTCAGTGGGAGTTACACACAAAGGCAGAGGCTATGTTCGTATATAATCATATTATACCATTTATATATAATCCTCACGAATACGAAAATAGACGTTGTAAACTAAACAAAATATAATTTATAAGTTCGTTTGACTGTTTAAGGTGATGTATTTTTATCTGTGCTACCATTTTCTAACGATTTACCTGTTATCCGTAAGACATATACACAGATGTTAAATAAACCATAGTATTTGAAATTGTTGCTTACTTGTTTCATTTGGATTTGTCCGTGAACTTACGGAGGGTATGGTCGGTCAATAGAGGATGCTTACTCCTCCATGTCACCTGATCCCACCTCTGATTTTCATAGTTCCATAACTGTCCAATATTCACCAGATTTGTATATAATGATCCTGGACATCCCGAAGATTAATACTTCGGTAATTATTGCTTTATATTTATTTAAACGACTCAACTATCACTGATAGTACCAGAAAACCTGACCAACCATACACAATTACACATTTTGTATATGACAGTCGAAAATGAAGCAAGATATCGCGGATTCCACATCAATGAGATCAATATATGAGTGCGCCATTCCTAGGACAAATGTCTCCAAATATATCAAATTTTCCATTGCACTTTGATTTTTATAATACCGTTTCTCAAATTGTAAGACAAGGAATATATATTATTCTTGTGTGTATACTTTTAAAAAATGTTTGACATATATATTTATATTTTCAATACGGTCTTCTCTATGAAGGGTCATCTAATACATGTGGTGAGGATGTGAACCCTAGTGAAGAGTTTCTGACAACCCCGAATCACCCCGACTATTACCCAAATAACTTACACTGTATATGGTCAGTGACTGGGAGAGACGGGTCAACATTTCGTCTACGATTTACAGTGTTCAGTACTATTTGTAATGATACTGTAACTGTAAGTATCATATCTATGGTAACAACCCGTTATATGAGAATAATTGCAATTGTTAAATAACTTTTGACTCAGTTATAATCGTAATGTATAATTCTGTAGGATTTTTCCTAATATTTTATATACGCTGTTGTATCATTTTATTCTATAATCAATTTTTAGATCAGTTATCTTCTTCTTTAACACTTGTGAATAATACAAATGTTTCTTATGTAAGTACAATATGAAACAGACAGTTTTAACAGTACCGTTACAGGACATAGATACCAAATTCTTAAAACATACCTTATTGTTTTTCTCATCACATGGGGCATTTGCTAGTAATATTCATTTATTTGCTCTTATCTTTCCAATGTTGATGTTGTGTAAAACTTTATAACTGTAACTCACATTAATACTTTGCCTTGAGAAAGGGTCATGTAGTTGAGAAAATATAACAATGCATTTGTTTTCCCGTTAATATAGATGTTTATATAAATAATTCGCTGTGTCACTTGCAGATATTCGATAGATCTAACACTTGTGTACATAGGGTTTGATTATATATATATATATATATATTATATATATATATATATATATATATATATATATATATATACTATATATATATATATATAATATATATATAATATATATATATATATATATATATAAATCATAACGCCGAAATAAACTCAAGCGGTTTCTTTATTATCATCAAGGAGTTTAACATTACATAGTTACAATTGGAAAAGTCAAATAGCAATATAGGTGACGTTACATTTTACACAGTTAATAATGAGGTCATATGATTATTGTTCATGGAATAATGCGCAGTTAAGTATCTGTTTATTGTTAAAGAAATTAACGGGAGACTATATATATAATAGTGCAATATTACATTGCATTTAAAAGAGGTTTATATTTCAGAATGAAAAGCCTTTCTTTTGTTTCACGCTCCTTCTCTACAGTTCTTTTATGAAATTTGTAAAGTGGAAATACTTTGAAATTAGGTTTTTTATTGGCTACACAATGACTAATGTGCTCACTAACGGGGATACACTGGTATTTGGGCTCCCGTATTTGTTGTCTGTGCACTGTCATTCGGTGGCGTAAAGTATCTCCTGTCTGACCGATGCAATTTTCTTCACATCCACAGCAAGTGATTACGTATATTAAGTTCGAACTTGTGCATGTAATACAAGACTTAACTGTAAATTCTGTACCATCTTTGAAATAGAATTTTGACCCGGCTGTCAAGTAGGGGCAGGTACCACATCTTGTGTTGTTACACTTGCTAACAGTAGGTTTCTCCTTATTTGTATCAGCGAATTCTACTCTGGTTAAGATAGATTTTAGAGAAGAACTCTGTCGTTTACTTTTTATGATTTCAAAATTTTCAAGTATTATTTTCAGGGATTGATCCGCTTCTTGGGTGGATTAATCATTATATATTATAGTATAAATTTCCGGGTTTCTAGGATTATGTGTTGACACATATGGAATAACATTGTTGTACGATTTGATTTTAACATTTAAGAGTTCTTTTCTTCCATGGGACTTTGCTTTGAGAATTCCGTTTTGTATTAAAATTTTAGGATAATTTCTTTGCAAAAGTACATCTTGTAATTCTGCTAGTCGAACTTCTAGGATTTGTTTGTCGAAAACAATGGTGCAAAGACGTCTGGCTAAATTATATGGAATATTATTTCTGGTATGTTTCGGATAACAAGAATTAAATAATAAATATTTTTTAGTATCCGTCAATTTCTAAAGTACATCCGTTTTAATGCGGTTATCGTTTTTGATAACCAGGACATCCAAAAATGGTAATTTTTCTCTGATAAAATCCATAGTAAATTTGATGAAGCTATTCATGGTATCAAGAAGTTTAAAAAATTCCATTAATTTATCCCTACCGTGGTCCCATGTGATGAAACAATAATCTAGATAACGTTTCCATGATGATTTCCTGATGTATATCTCAAAATTTTGTCCAAACGTTTCATTTACGGATGTAAATAATTTGTCCTCTAAAAATCCTAGAACAAGTGTTGCATATGTCGGAACAACCTTAATACCCATCGCTGTTCCCAATTTTTGACTGTAATATGTTCCGTTAAAATGCATAAAATTATTTTCCAGAATAAATCAGAGACTTTCTATTATGAATTATTTTGAAAATAGGTTAGGACATTTTTCAATCCAGTATGTTACTGCAGAAATTCCCAGCTCATGGGGAATATTTGAATATAAATTTGTGACATCAAATGAAACTAAAATGGAATCCCGATTAATTTATATATATATATATATATATATATATATATATATAGTGTGTGTGTGTGTGTGTGTGTGTGTGTGTGTGTGTGTGTGTGTGTGTGTGTGTGTGTGTGTGTGTGTGTTCCAAATAGACACAGTTCGGATTGTAGAAGGTTTTAGATCATCAAAATAAGCATCGTTTTAAGAACTATATTCCATACTTATCACTACCAATCTGTAACAGACCAAGTTAAAAAATACGAATAATTTCAATTTTATTTGCAAAACAGTATATATTTCAGGTATTTATATCAAAACATTTTATAT
Source organism: Atrina japonica (assembly GCA_030159075.1). NCBI lineage: Eukaryota > Metazoa > Mollusca > Bivalvia > Pterioida > Pinnidae > Atrina > Atrina japonica. Next base: position 596 of record BROG01002040.1, on the reverse strand, counting down.
CACAACATAACGTCTAAATTGCCATACAAACACTTGGTTGAATGTCCAAATATCGATCGTTACACAGGGTGTATGATTATATATTTTATGATTAGGAGACAAGTGTTAAGTTCGGAATTCGGAGTGCACACGTTTCGGAATACACCATATAAGTGTGTATACAGGCAATAAAATAAGTTGGGACCAAACTTATCGATGGGGTTAAAGCAATACCAGGTATGTCAGATTACATTAAAAAGAATTGTGTTATTAGTAAATAAAATTAATAGAAAAAATCTACCTTTCACCCCTTCAGGACATTTCTAATTATTTTTGTGCTGTGAGAATAGAACTGTATTCTGTCCCTGGTCAAAATACAGACTTGTATGCAACTGTTTGATTATGTCTTGATGCAAACAAAATATACGAACTGAAATGGTTTTTGCATGCAAATGTGTCCTGTACGTTAAAAATCACTACTTGCATGCAACATGTATGTGTTTTTCATGTATAAATTCCCTTTTTGCTGTCATCACGTTTGTGATACAACAGACATTCATGTTCAAAATACCTGTTTCAGATATATGATGGAAATTCTAGATCAACAACCATATTAC